>JAQZBX010017868.1:24661-35249 GCA_029593785.1 Cabassous unicinctus | reverse complement strand
CAGAGAAGGGAGGTTGGAGTTTTGAGCTGGAGCCCCAGGAAGTAAACACACAGGAGAAGCAGATATGTGAGGAAAGAGAAAAGGTTCCATTAGACACGGCAGAGGCCCCAGGAAGAGAGACAAGCCATTCGCCTCATGGTTTACAGCTGGCCTTGTGGAGAGAGCAGAGCAGCTGAGCCCAGAGAGAAACAAGCCCTGGGAGAGAGACAAAGCCTAGAGAGCCTGATGGCCTACAGCTGATAGTGGAAGAAGCTGGGACCACGGAGCCTTAAGAGGAAGAGGAAGCCTGAACCCTTACAGATGTTGGCAGCCATCTTGCTCCAACACGTGGCAACAGACTTTTGTGAGGGAACTAACTTACGTTTTACGGTATGGTAACTGTAAGCTTCTACCCCAAATAAATACCCTTTATAAAAACCAACATATTTCTGGTATTTTGCATCAGCATCCCTTTTGCTGACTAATACACCTTCTCTGAACTAAAGCGTGTGTGTGGCATCTTCCCATCCCTTCTGGGGCTAGAAGCAAATGCTCTTTCACAGGAGGGGCCTCCTGCTGGCTCTCTAGGCTCAGGACCAGCTGAAGCAGAGCTGGAGACTTTTGATCACTTCCATGGGACTTCTGGAGGTCAGCCAGTGCCTTGGCTCACATCAGCATCTTCAACTTAATGTGGACATCGGCCACCGTCATAGACACTAGCTGTTCTTGGCAATGAAGGGGCGATTCTCTGCACTATTTTGGAATATGCTGGGCTCTTTGTGGCCACACTAAATGGCTCTAGATTGCCAACGCCACTACTAATATTTTTGAGTTCTTGAATCTATGTTCTAATTTTATTCTGTCACCTTTATGCTCAGGCTGTGTTATCAATTCTTCCTGTTGTCAATTTGCTGCCTTTAGCATCTCCAATGTGTAATTTATTGCTCCTAATTCCTAAAGGGCAGGGAAAGCACATAAACAAAGCAGTTGAATGTAGGTCTAAAATAATTGCTAGGCACTGAGAGTAAAGGCTTAAAGATTTCTTCAATGAGCTTAGAGCTCATAGAGTTTGGTCCTCGGGTTCTATGTTTTGGCTACTCAAATATCTTTGTTACTTCCTGATATTAGGTCTTCTCCAGTTGTTGAAGTTACTGGATAAATACTTCTGTATGCTGGTTTTATGACATTGTTGTCGTGCAGCCCTGACGAGGCCTCGTGACAACAGGCTTTCCGTGAATTCTAGTTTGCTAGACTGCTGAACGCAGATGCCAGAAAAGGGGTTGGCTCTCTGATGCGATCATCAGATGTCTCTATTACAAGAAGGGGTCCAGCACATTTCCTTCAGGGTGGCTTCTCCCCATGCCTAGTCCTCTAGCTTAGTTCAGAACGGAGGCTGCAGTCATTTTAGCTTTAAGCTATAGCTTTCACCTAGAGAAAAATATACTAACACTTTGAAATATCTCAAATTGCAAAATGTCCATCAGAGTCCTAAAAATATTTATGATTTTTATCCTTTGGAAATCTTTTGCCATACTTTTGTGCTACTATTTAAAATGGAGCAATTGAAGCAGTCAACTTGCTACTGGCTTCTCCCCCACTGAAGTAGCAGCTACACCTTTATACCTGCTCATAAAAGGTTACTGCATAATCAGCATAAGGGCAGGAGAAGTCGGATAGGTAATGAAGCAGCTCCCGGGAGATGACTTACTCTAAAAGTAGCAGTCCCAGTACCACTTTTACAGCTCTTTCTTATTCCTGGGATGACTCGGAAAGTTTTCTGTTCGGCAGCATCTAAGACACCTGTGGAGTATTTCTCTCCTACATCTTGGGATGCAGACATAATTAGGTTCATTTTTTCAATGAGGCTTTTTTTTTTCTATCAGGAACTTCTAATACATTCCTTTGGTGAGAATCTTTACATAGTATATTCTGATGCCAGTGATTTTTTAAAAAATGACTTTATTTCCTTCTAAGTCAACTGGAAGATTTGTTTTCCTTTTAAATTAAATTTACTTTTAACTATATCCTAAAATGTCATTCTTGAATAGAACCTCTGGAGTAATTCACTGTTTCATGTTTTAGAATAAAATAGTGAACAAGGTAATACTAAGCCATTGCATTTCAGAGAAATCATATGAATTATGGTCGAGTCAAGATTCTATTTAACTATGAAACTCTTAAATTACATCAATTAAAGCAACACAGAAACAACTTTTCCACTTTTCTACAAACCACCATCATACTTTAAGGCCAATTGTACTTATCTTTTAAAGTTTCTTAGCATCATCTAAAATAGTCAAGAATATTAAGATTTCAATTTAAAAACTTATTTCCTAGGTTTATGTACATATCTTAATAACATACTAATTTTTATTATAAAATAATTGCAAAAACTCATAAAATATTAAGCAATATAAAAGTGCATAGAGCAAAATGTTCCAAGCCTCTGATCTCTTTAAATCCCATAATGTCTCAATGTTTGAAAGATATATTGAAAATAAAAGAAGTCTTTGTCTAAAAGTTTTTTGCATTACCAGAGGATAATAAACTTACTTTTCACCAAAGAATGAAATATTAAACTTGTCCCTGGATGTCATCTAACCCCAGCAAATATGAGCATTTGAAGTTTGTGCCTTGGAGCTGAAAAACAAGCCACTTGAAAGCTAGAGGTTAAGGAATGAGAAAAGAAAATCATTAGAGAAATGACCTGGAGAAATGTAATATGATCTGTATCTCGGGGTATCTGGCAGTCTTTAGGGTTATCCAGCCTCCCTGTCTGTCTTCCTAATCTAGTGTTCTCTCTTTTCCCTTTAATAATACTAAATCTTGTTTTTTCCCTCATGTGTTTCATTTTTATTCTTTGCTGTTTATAAGGCTATAGATCAAAGCATGCGCAGGGTCAATTAAAACAAACCAGAAATCCCAGAAGCCAGGCAGCAACGCGGGTGCTGGAGCCCCAAGGCTGCTGACTTGCTCGCAGGCTGCGGCAGCCGCAGGACTGAGAATGGAGAGGGCCCGCTCGCCGTGGCCCTCCAGCCACTGCTCAAAAAACCCGCGAGTGTAGCTGAAAGGGAAGGAGAAAACCGCGACGATGATTTGCAACATTTAAGACAGGAAAAGTCTCGTAATAACTAAACATCCAAATATTCATATCAATAAGAAAAAGCCTGAGCTGCCCCCAATAAAAAATGTTTATAGCCGATTTGTGTTAAAATACTGAACGTGCACTTTTGGCACCAACGTGAATGTTTAAAGAATAATGAAGCAGCGACACAGCCACCGGAACCGCAGGCGGCACAGTCACTGGTTTTAACCCAAATCCTGGTGCACAGGACCTGAACGTGAAAGTGCCCCAGTTTTGTGCCCTCTCCTCAGGGGAAAGGAGCAGCTGACCAGGAGTGAGTTTCGGGCCAGACAAGCAACGCAAAGCCAGGCCCCGTGGGCGCGTCCGAGGCGTCTCCCAGTCCCCCAGGCGCCAGCTGGGGTGCGCTCCCCTGGCCCTTCCCGGTGGCTTTGGCCAGGAGTGAGGAAGAGGGGCTCCGGGGAGGCCCCGAGCCGCGGGAGAGCGTTTCACCTGGGCATGGCAGGGCTGCTCGTCGGCAGGGGGTCTGGGGTGGCGACAGCAGGCAGCAGCGCCCACCGCTGCGCCAGGACGGTGTGGCCGGCGAGGAAGGCCTCTTGGGACCGTGCTGCGGCTGGACCCCGAGTCTGAGGAGGTCCCCTGGGGTCCTTGGGGTGGATGGAACAGTGTCCACAGGTGCTGCGGTGTGGACGCACGTGCACACTGACCTTCAAGGATCCTCTTTGGATGCGGCCACGCCGCATCGGGGTGTCCTTATAAGCAGAGGAAATCCGAAGCAGCCACTCAGTGGAAACCAGAGGAGGAGACACAGGACAGAGCCCAGCGGCCGCCCGAACACCCCAGAGCCCGGGGGAGCTTCGCCTGGTGACGCCTCCACCACCGGGAGACGCAGAGCCCGCGGTTTAGCGCGTGCGGTGTGCGCGCTTCGCCAGCGGCTCCGCGGTCTCCAGTGAGCTGTCCAGGAGCGACTGCGAAGCGCAGGCGCCTCCTGCGTGTAAGGTGCAGAGGCCCCCGCTTGCAGGGCTTCCCAGACACTGCACCGGGCAGGGTGTGGCGTCGCGCGTCCTATTCCCGCCCCCGAGGGGCAGCTGTGGGCTGTGGATGGGCAGCGAACTATAAGGGCTTGGGGGTGGGTCGTGGGGCGAAGTTGCTCCTTGGAGCCATGAGCGAAACTCCACACCGTCAAGTCCTCTTTAGAGCAGTTTCTGAGGAGGGGCCTGCACTGGTCAGGCGCTTTCCTCGCGTGCCCACGCCTGGAGTACGCTGTGCCCAGCACCCGTGGCGGGACCCCTCGCTCTTCAGGAGTGTGAGGTCAGGAGAGCGCCCACGGCCGGTCCCGGGTGGTGCTGGAGAACGCGTGTGCCAGGGGCCTCGTGGGTGCCACGAGTTTGCTCAGAGGCCGCCTGGAGCCAAACTCTCTCAGGGGTCGCGGCTAAGAGGTTCAGTGTCGCTATTAAGCTTTTCTGGGTCATTTGAATTTTGCACAAAGAGCAAATATTTTTATAATTAGAAAATGTCATGTTCATTTTAGAGGGAAAAGGGGGAAAGAAAAGTCTATTTGTAACACATTTTCATGTATAATTTTTAGGGACTTTTGGGTTAAGATAGTATCAGACCAATAATCGCCAATACAGCTTCTTTCAAGTTTCTGCAAATTATTTGAGAGGGCACATAAAAAGATGAGCACAGTGGCAGCAGCCTGTGGGATCAAAGCGACCATGAACGGGTCTCAGGGGTTGAACTACAGGCTGCACGGGGTGGGATTTCGGAGCCCTCATCGGACATTCTTTTTCCTTCTCTGTCGCCTGAGAGAGGAGCGCCGGAAGCTGGAGGGAGGAGCAAGTTGCAAGTGACATGTTTGCATTTCTGGGTCCCTGGTTCCCTGAACCACCTCCACCGAGCACGGGGCTGCTGCTGCGGCAGATCCAAAAGCCCCCGGCATGACGCTCAGCTCGCTCTGCACGGACTCTTGGTGTCCCGGGCAGTGATCCCGTTTCTAACAGAGCCCAGGAGCAAGCAAAAGCTGTTTCTCCAAAGGATGGTGCCATGCATTGAGGAGCTGGCTCTTTCTCTCAAACCCGGAGCTCCCACTTCAGTTATTTCATTTGTGTTTTGCCACAGGCTGTGCAGCCTGGCCCCTTAAAGAGGTAAAAGGGTCGGATGGAGTCTTCCAGAAGGAGCACGCTCTACTTCTGAATGCAGTCACTCAGCAGATGGTGAGTGAGGGCTCCAGGTGCCCCACCTGCTCTCCTTGTGGGCAGAACCTCCACACGCCTCACAAACACTGGGTCCTTCCTATCCTTTCTCTGTTACGGGCAGACGTCCAGATCCTTCTCTTTATCCAGAGGTAGCAGGTCAGTGCTATGGTTGCAGTGGACCACGATGATGTCCCAAGAGCACATGAGGAGGACAAGGGGCCGCACTGCCCCCAGCAAGAGAGGAGCCACAAGTCCTCCGTGCTCTTGGGGAGGCCACTCCCACACCCCCACAGGCCCACATGCGGGCAGACCATTTCCGGCGTGCTCCTCACCTGTTTACTTCATGCACAGGAGCCTCGAGGCCACCACAGCTCCTCCTGTTGTCTTATCCCACATGGTTCTGTACCTTCTCAAATGTGACCCCATCTCTGTCCACCCCCAACGTTGCAAACCCTTCCGTGGCGCCATCTGGGATGCACAGCCCATGCACAGCCAGTGCGCAGAAATCCCATCCAAATGTTTCCTTTATCTTCCCGCCATAAAGGACACCCTTCTCTGTGGTCTCAGGAGGTGGCGGTTTCTCTCCCATGCTCCCTGTACCCCTGGGCTTCCTTGCTGTCTGCAGACCCCCTAGTCAACCCCACCCCGTTTTGAGGTTCATGCCACAATCTGACTTCCTGTGGCCCAGGAAACCCTCTTTGTTCCCTCCAGTTACAGACCCCAGGATTCACCACTGCCTACACGGTGAGGGTTTTTCTCCAACGCTACTCCCATAATAATTCCTGTTGACTTTAGTCTGTAAACTGATGCTTCCTCCAGGACCCCGGCCCCTCTGTCCGTAGCCTCCCATCTACATCCTCACTGCCCGCCCCCCATGGACAAACCCTGGACCTTGGCATCACGGGTGTCTGCACCGCCCCCGGAGCCTCCGGCTCAGGCACCCACCGCTTGCCACCGCCTTCCCTCGCCTTCAGCACCCTGCGTCCAAGCCCTTCAAACCTCGCGACCTGCGACGGCTCCCCCTAGTCCCTGCCGTCTTGAGCTCCCCTTGCTCCTGCCCGCCCCCACCCCACTGCCCTCAGCCCTGCTTAGACCCAAACTCGGTCTGCTCAAGGCCTTCACCTGCACGGCTGAGCCTGGCTGGAGAGACGTGCAGCTTCCTTAAATGCTGCCCAGACAGCCTGCATCTCCTTAGTCCACTTTGCTTGCTATCTCAGTTAGCCGCTTTATACTTAATCCTCAGTCCTCAAACTTTCAGCACCCTCTTAGCAGTTCTCTTTTTCTGATGACCTCGTTTCCTATCTTACAAAAAGCAGCCATCAGCAGAGAGCGCCCACAAGCCCCCAGCCCGCGCCCAGCCCCACCTGGATCTGTACCACACCGTGCCTTGCCTCTTTGCTCCTGGGCCATCCCCTCCTGCGTACGCAAGGACAGCATCTTCTCCCTCCTTTTGAGAAGGAGACCCTTCCCAAACTTCGACGTTCCTCATTGCTCGCCTTCACAGCGGAACTCCTTGGAAGGGTTGCACCTGCGTGCAGCCCGCACTGTCTCTCTTCCTATTTCTCTTGGTATCGGCAGAAAAATCCTGCAAGGCTGGATGGAGTTCAATTCCAGGAAAAGGGAAAGTGGGAGAGGAGAAAGAGAAGACATTGGACAAAGCGTCTGAGAGCCGTGCTTTCTCTGGCTCCTTAAATTCAGTCCTCGTAAGTGACCAGCTGCCGTGCCACCCCCTGCCCACACCTTCCGTCGGCAGCTGAGGCAGGGTTTTAAGGCAGCAGACCTGAGCCCTCCTGCTGGACAGAACCAGAAGTAGCCTCTTCAGGCACACAAGAAATCCCACAGAACAGGTTTCTCCTAGCTTCTGTTTCCTTTTGGTCATGAAGAAAATCATGAAGTCACAAAAATTCAATTTGGGGGAAGTAACAATTATTTGCCCTACAAAATTAAGCACGCATAGGGTAGTGCTGAAAGTACAAGTTGTTTTCCAGAGTATTTTGAGGTTTTTGAATTTTTCTCCTTTTAGCTACAAAGAGCCATGAGAATTGAATGGGTAGTTTGCAGGAATCCATCCTGCAAAGTCTTGCTGGGGTCTGTCCAGCAGAGCCCACGACGGCACAATGAAATTACTCTGAACACAGAGGTTGAGAGAGGTCAGGGGGAGAGCAGCTGAAGAAGCTGTTTTCCCAGGCTGACCCCCAACACGGTTTTTATTCTCTTTTTCACGTCGCAAAAGGTTAGGGGGTACGTGCAGGGGAGCAGGCAGCTATCATGCATGTGAGGGTCGTAAATGACATCATAAGAATTCCAGGTTGATAATGGGGTAGCAAGCTTACAGGAACTTTAGTGACATACGTAGGAGATGAGGAGGCGGCAAAGGTCTCAGACAACTGATTAACAGAGCAGGGAAGTTGTACTGATGGTGGAGAATTCTCTCTGTGGGCAGAGAAACGGGCCTCCAAACTATTTCTTAGATGTAAAGGTCAGAGGATTCCACAGTAGTTCAACAAGGTATTTTTTAAAATTAAAAACTGACAACAATTTTGCCAAAGCTGTTTAAGGTGCATTGACTGTGCAGGTACAAACAGCACACAGTTTATGTCATTTCAGCCTCACCCAGAAATCTAAGTAAACACACATTTTACTGGATTGAAAACACTCTACATTTATTCCTGAAATTCTACAGGTTTAAGTTAATATGATTTGCAAATTACTTAGTTTAATGAATTATGTATCTTCTCCGTAAAACCTTTGAGTAACTAACAAGTTCACTTTTTAAGGCCCCTTAATGTGACTTTTGAGCCACCTTGGGGTATTTATTTTTAGTCTCTGATCTTGAATGATGAAATATTTGAAAACATCTGATCACAGCACTGCAGAAGACTTTGAGAGGAATTTGCAAAGCCATGTATTTGTTTTCTTTAACCCCCAAAAGTTTAATTGATGTGTCCCAGTTTTTCTTTTGAAGAGAAGAGAACCAATTAGTCACATGCTAATCAGAATTCTTGGTGTGAATTTATAAAGAATCAGTTTTAAAATCAATTATTAATTTTTTATTAAGAGGCAACTCTGACACAAATTGGTTGGCTCATTTAGGAAGGGCTAACAAGAAGTAGACTCTACCAGAAATGAAAGAAAATCCATATATTTTATCTTTGCTGCTTGCTTCAAGAGGTCCTTTCTTATTGATTCTCATTCTTCTGAATCTAAATTTCTGGGCTCACATCCCAGAATTTCTGTCTCGTCACAGGACAGGCAGTTATCACCATGAAGCATTCCAAAATGCCTTTGGACTTTCAGGACCCAGCATCTGCTCTGGGCAGCCATGCAAAGCAAACTTACTGAAAAACTCAAGTATCATCAAGCTACCCCACACCTACTGCCACTGTGAAGTAAGAGTGCTTAGCTGTGCTCATCTACCCATCCACCCACCTATCCACCCATCCACCCACCATCCATCCAACCACCCATTTATCCATCTATCCATCCATCCACCCATCCATCCACCATCCATCCATCTAGTCACTCATTCATCCATCCATCCACCTACCCATCTGTGGCAGTGTGAAATTATTTTAGGAATCCCAAAAAGGAACTAATCCATTCTTGTGAGTATGAGACCCTTTTAACTGGACTACATCAGTGAGGCATGATTCAGGTTGAGTCTCTTGCCCTCTTGTTGGGTCTGGTATAAATGGAGACACACAGAGAAAGGGAGCTCCACCATATTTGATCCTGCCATGTAAGAGAAAGGAGAGGCTCAAATTGCTGAGGCCCAGGGAGAGATGAGCCATATGCCTGACAGCTTGCATCCTGAACTGGGAAGAAAGCGGAACAGCTGAGACTGAGAGAGGAGGCCCAGAAAAAGACAAACCCTATGCCTAGTTGCCCACAGCTGAGCTCCAGGAGATGGTACAGCCTGGAGGGGAAGGCAGCGACCTTGGCAGGGATCACCCGCCATCTTGCTTCAACACGTGAAAGCTGACTGTGGCGAGAAGGCACCTCTTGTGGTGCCTTGAGTTGGCCTTTTCATGACCTTGGAACTGTAAGCTTTTACCTCAAATAAATCCCCTTTATAAGAGCCAACTCATGTCTTGTACTTTGCATCAGCAGCCCTTTGGCAAAGTAAAGCTCCCTCCCTCCCTCCCTCCCTCCATTTATTTCCCTATTTTTTGAGCATGTTTGTCAAGAATGTCAGACTCTGTGCCAAGCACTAAAGACACAAATGTGGTTAAGATATAACTGGTGCCCTCACGGAGCACAGGTTTAGTGGAGGACACACAAGAGAATAACTAGTATAAAATCTCTGTTGATATCTGGATGTCTTGTCCAAGTCCTCCCAGCATCCTTTTGGAATGCATACTGGCCATTCCTTTTGCCTACCTAGCATCCGAATTCCTTACATTATGAATCTGGGGAGGAGAGAGCCCTCCGTCCATGAAGGAGGTTGAACATGCCAGATAGTTCCTTTCCCATCTCCCTTGCAGCCAGGTGTGAGCACATGACGCAGGCTCCTCAATTGAACGCCCATGTCCTGTATGGGCTGTGGGAGCTGCGAGAGGGCATGACTGGTGCCAGAGGCGGCACAGGGCATTTTTTTTTTTTTAAGATTTATTTTTATTTATTTATCCCCCCCCCTTGCTGCTTGTGCTCATTGTGTCCATTTGCTGTGCATTTTTCTGTGTCTGCCTGTCTCCCTTTGATGCATCATCCTGCTGTGCCAGCTTGCTCACCACGCCATGCGGGCTGGTTTTGTCTTCACCAGGAGGCCCCAGGAATTGAACCCGGGGCCTCCCATATGGTAAACGGGAGCCCAACCAATTGGGCCACAGCCGCTTCCCGGGCACAGGGTATTTAGTCAAGGATCACTGGGAGAGCAGCAGCAGCGTCCTCAGCAAACCGGCTCAGTGCTTTCCTGGCAGCATAGCCCAAGCGTAGGTATTCCGCTCCTCCCAGTGATCCTGTGGGCCAACCACTATCCTAACCAATTCATTTTCCTCCTAAGTAAGGTAGATACCGACATTTGAAAATGAGCTGGCGAGCCAGCTTTCGTGTCTATAGTTTTCGGGGATGGCAGTGATCCAGGTGCAAGGTCGTTGGGAGCTGTTTGCACTGAGCTTGTGGTTCTTCCAGGCACTCGTTGCGGCTTTACGGTCAGGCTCCGGCTCCATCACCATGGCGTTTAAAAACCATATTTATCAGAAATGTCCACAGGCTTTTCCTCTCAACTTTTTTTCACCTTAAATTTTTTTTTTAATTTTAAAAGAAACTTTAGATTACATAAATGTTATATAAAAAATACAGGGGATTCCCATATGTCACCCCCCCCCCC
>JAQZBX010017868.1:0-24561 GCA_029593785.1 Cabassous unicinctus | reverse complement strand
GGACAATTCCAATGTCCCCAAAATGCCCCATGTTACACCTATTCTCCCCTCTCCCTCCCCTCAGAACCTCTGGTGGCCTCTGCCTTTATATCAATGATACAAGCTCTTCCATTGCTAGAATCATATAATAAGTCTACTTTAGTCCATAGTTGCTTTCCACTCTTAAGTTCATTCCTCAATCTTGATGATTTTGGGGTGGTGATGCCCACCCTTTCTCCAATTGAGAGAGGGCTTAGATCCCATGGGGTGGTTGGGTTTTAATTTAGAAATAATTTCAAACTTATGGTGCAGTGCAAAAATCATACAACCCCATGCAGAGAACTCCAATATACCCCCACCCAGATACCCAGACCCACTAACTTTAAATGTTTTGCCACATTTGCCATAACATTCTATCTATCCATCTATCTCTATTTATCTGTTTTCTAAACATTTGAGAGTAGGTTTTATACTTGATGCTTCTTGAACACTTAATACTTCCATGTAAATTTCCTAAGAACAAGGATATTCTTTTTTTTTTTTTAAATCACCTTGAGTGCAGTTATCAAGTTCAAGAAATTTAACATTGCTATAAAGCCAACAGTCTATACTCCAGTTTTTTCATATATCCCAATAATGTCCTTTTGGGCATTTTTCTTTTCCATTATTAGGTCCAATCTGGGGTCATGTATTACCTTTAAATATTATTGTCTCTCTCACTTTTGAATTGTATATACATACATACAACATGAACTTTCCCATCTCAACCACTCCCAGGCGTACAATTCAGTGGGATTAATCACACTTTCAATGTGCTATCCTCACCATCATCTGTTGTGGGAACTTTCCCATCACCCCAATTAGAAACCCTGTACATCAGACATTAACTCTCCCTTCTCCCTTCTTCTGTGCAGTAACCTGGACTCTACCTGCTGTCTCTGAATTTGCATATTCCAGCTGTTTCATGTAGTTGGAATCATACAATATCTGTTCATTTGTGTCAGGCGCATTTCACTCAATATGGTGCCTTGCAGGCTGACCTATATGTTTCATGTATCAGGACTTCATTCCATTTTAGGGCTAACATTCCATTGTGTTGTACGTACCACATTTTGGTTATCCATTCATGAGTTGATGGATACTTGGGTTGCTTCCAATTTTTGGATGTTGTGAATAATGCTTCTATTGACAATGGTGTACAAATATTTGCCCAAGTTCCTGCTTTCAATTCTTTTGGGTTTATACCTAGCAGTGGGATTACTGGGTTACATGGTAACCATCAAACGTTTTCCTTGGTGGCTGCACCATTTTGCATTCCCACCAAAAATGTATTAAAGATCCAGTTTCTCCAGGTCCTTGTCCTTGCCAGCACTTGTTACATTCCATTTTTGAAAAAAATAATAGCCATCCTAGTGTGTGTGAGGTGGTATCTCATTGTAGTTTTGATTTGCATTTCCTAATGGCTAAAGATGTTCAGCATCCTTTCGTGTGTTTATTTTTTGGAGAAATGTCTATTCAAATACTTTGCCCATTTCTGTAGTGAATCTTTTAGAATTCTTTCCTATTTCTTTCTGTGTTTATATTTCCAATATTATCTTTGTGGCTACCATGGGGCTTAAATTTAACATCCTAAATGTATAACAATCTCATTTGGTTTGATGCCATCTTAACCTCAATAGCATACACACACTATGTTCCTTTTCCCCTCAATCCCCCAACGTTTACATAGTTCTTGCCAAAAACTGCCTGTTTATGCTTTATGCCCCAATTTGCACGGCTCTGAACGCCCCCTCTTCCCTAGGAGACAGTGGTGCCCCACGGCCCGGGCATGCGCTGTGTGTCCACAGCCGGCAGCTTTGCGCAGGAAGCTGCCGCTTCACTCCTTCCCCACAGCGCGCTGTGCGAGAGGCCGGCCAGCTGCCGCCACGCGGGGCGAGCGCGGGACGGGGAGCCCGCGGTGGGCCTCGTGGTTCACCCCGCGGGCCCTCAGGGCGGCCTGGCGCTGACAGAAGCTCCCGGCGGTGACCAAGGTGACCGAGGGCCAGCTCGGTGACAAGGGCAGCCGCGCCCCGGGCCACGCGGGGCCTCGCTACGGTCCCTCTTCCCCGGGTCAGCGCCTGCCCTGTCACTGCAACGCTCTCACTGTTCTCTGAAGCTTCCTTTTTTAAATTTAGTTTTATTTATTTAAAAAAGACTGTTTACAGAGATGTGGATTTACATTACCTGGCGACATTTTTAAAATGTTCAGGCTGCTTCATGTTGAAAGACAGTTCTCCCGGCTCTTTGCGTGCGCCAGGCTTGGCTCCAACATCCTGTCCATGCGTTTTCAAATTCGTGATCTTGGCAACCGGAGGTATTTAATAATCTCCAAGAAAAATGCTTGAGTCTACTATTGTTTTTAGACACTTTCTTAAATGATCCTTTTGATACTCTGCTGTAAACCTGGGTCATTATTTTTGTCCCTTTCCCCCTCTTTTTGGCATTTAAAAATTGTTTTTGGTTCGTTATTTTCAGAAAGCATACTTTCAGTAACTGATTTGTCATTTTACATAATGTTTTAAGAGGATCACTTTGGGTTCTTTGGCTTAATTTTATTTCTTTCTGGGTTGAGGGAGAGTTGACATACTGCAAAAATTTTTAGTGCACTTAAATGCAAGAATTATTTCTACCAGGGGAGAAACTGGCCCACTGTCGGAAAGCAGTGACTTTTAACACTCTTTCTTCTTTATATATTCTCTCTGAAAGAAAGACTAACAGAAGTCACCAGAATACACTTTTTTCTGTTCTTCAGGTTACCCCATTATTTCTTGAGTGCTTTGTTTTAGTAAGCGTTGGTGATGTTTGTGTTGTACATGATCGGAAGACTAAGAGAGGGATGCACCAAAATCGTTTCCAGAAGTCCATGCAAGCCTGCGTACTGCTCAGTGCAGTGCGTCTAGAACTCCAGTTTCACCTGCTGTGAAAGTCCAGGGACTTCTCTCAACTCTGGGAACATAGCATCCATTGCTAGTAGGCTATCACAGCTTCTAAGAGAAAGAGGAAATTTACAGGAAATACAGGTTTCTTAGAAGGAGAAAAATAAATCATGAGTCCATACTGATATTTATAGTTCAACTTTATTATATACTGAATGCCGTTTAAGATTCCTTTGCAGTTCTTTTTGCCTTTAGAACATATCCCATTAAGAATATACAGTCAAAATACCAAGTCTTAAAATCAGTGAAGAAAGTCATTGGTCAGTGTTGTCATCCCACCCACTGTAAGTTGTTTGTGTGTACCAATTCAGTTTCTTCCATTTATTTTCAATATTTAGGCACTTCTTTCTTTTTTGATTTGATGTTGCTTTTTAATTGCATGAAGTGTTTACAGGATTCTGAAGCAAAAATAATCAGTCCCAACTCCACCCTTGTCCCCTGAGCCTGGTTTCCTTTCTCTTCATGTTGGTCACCAGTTGTATTAGTTTTCACTTAATTATTCTAGGGAAGTTTTTAAAATGTAAGTGAAATATATAGACACACAAATATATTCATATTTCCCCCTTTCTTAGCTGCACACTACCCTGCACCTGGTTTTCTCACTGAATGGTACATTTGGGGGTCACTCCACATCGTAATAGAGTCGCTGGCCCTACTTACTGTTGCATGATCTCATTTGTGGAAGTCCCGTGGCTTATTCAACAAGTCCTCTAGTTTTGGACCTTAGGTTGTTTCTCATCTTCTGCTATTATAAATAAGGCCACAAGGAATATCCTTTTATATATTCCATTTCTAACTTTTACTTGTGTATCTTTGGGTTAGATTTCTAAAAATGAGATTGCTGGGTTAAAGAATAAATGCATATATATTGTGTTGTAACTTTTTTATTTTTTAAGATTACCTTTTAGGTCTTGTCCTTGTATATCTTTATCTTGAATACTTTTAAATTTATGAAGACTTTGTATTTACACTTAGTACATTTTTCATCACCCTACAATAGTCCAGCATTAAGGAACATTTCAAAATAATTTTTATTTTCTGTTTCTTTACTTCATGGCTCTCTGATAAACTGAAGAGAAACAACAGTACTTTCCTCTTTACCTGGCATAGAGAACACCAGACAGTGTGTTTGTGTGTGTGTGCACATGTGTGTAAAGGCTTCTGGTGCCTCAGCAGGTGTTTGTGTGCAGACCTTTCTGAGGTCTCAGAGCAGCTGCCTGTGTGTACATTTCCAGTTGTTTGAATTGTGCCTGCCCAAGTTTGCCACGGACTGGACTTCAGACAAGTCCAGCTTGTCCTGAGTCGTACCCGCCGTGTGCTGATGAGGTTTGCTCCTGTGCACTTGGAGCAAGTAGACTGACCTCGACCGGGGACCTCTTGAGAACCTGGAGGTCATGGGAAGCAGGTGGGCTGCCCTACCCACCGCCCACTGCTGCCTTTCACCTGGGCAGGGGATGGGCTGCGGGTCGAGGGGAAGAAACCCTTCTCTGTGAGGCTGATACGCTCGAACCCTGGCACGGTTTAGGGGTGGGTGTCCCCTGTGCATGAGTGCCCTCCTTTTTAAAAAAATATTTATTTTATTTGTTTCTCCCCCCATGGGGGCCCTTCTAACGTGCGCTGTAACTCTGCTCTCCCAGGTCACCACGGAGGCCGTGTTTAAATGTAAAAAGTAAGTTCCTGAAGAGTGCACACAGAAGGTCTACTTGGTTTGATATGAGACTCTCTGCACAGCTAAGGAGGCAAATATGGCCAAATTCTGTCTCTTTTTCCATTTTATATAGCAAGAATCCCAAAATTTAAAAATAGAATTATGAGAATTAACTGTAAGTGAATATAAAAATTATTTTAGCTATTGGACTATAGTTTCTTTTAAAAGTATATTCCAAATGCAATCATGATTGCTTCGGGATATCTGATTTATAGTCCCTAATCTGGTCCAGAGCCATTATGACTTCATGGAAAAAGTAAACACACCTGGGTCACGGCTAACGCAGACCACTCTGCTGCCTCTCAAAAAGCCAGGCGTCGTGTTTCTTAGCTATTTTTGTATTAGAAACTTATTGTCATGTAAAAATCCACAGTTTTCCCTTAAAATACATATTATACAAACAGAGAAGTAAAAATATTTTATTATAATTGCTAGCATCACACTTTAATGGTAAAATGACTCAAAATTATTATCACTGTCACAAAAGCCAAGACAGATGCATTTGTCATACATGGAGATATCCATGAAAATCATGTTAAAGAGGATGTGAGAATCACTTAAGATTATTTACAATACGATTACCTCGGAAATTTGAACTGAGAAGGAAACAAAAAGGACATAAATGGACGAAAAAATAAATGACAAAAAGAACACCTCATTTTTCCCCTGGAATGGGAGCTATTCAGGAAGGGAATCCGGAGCATTTAAAATGTAATTCAGCTGTGTGTGATTTTCTTCTGGGGCCACAGCCACACTGTTATCTGGTGAAAAATGAATATGCGGCATTTATTGCTGCCAGGGGACTCCCTGGGCTGCTGGCGGCCTCTGCTTGAAGGTTACTCGGGGACTTTGTCATTCGGTGTCAGCACCAGGCAAGCAGGGTCCTCGAAGGGCCAGTCTGAGCTCCCCTGGACAAACAAAGAGGCAAGACATACTAGAAAGTGCTTGGCTCTCCTGCCTCCTCGCGCCACTCATTTGGATTGATGGTGTGTGGTTTTGAGCCACTGGTTCTGCTGAAAAGAGGCTTATCAATAAATGCACATTGATCAAGCATGTTGCAAATGCGCAGGCCGACATAGGCATCTCAGAGGAAAACCAGTCCTTAAATTACCGACATGCTCATTTCAGACCCCACACAATATCCCCTTATTTGATCAACCACCATTTTCAACAGACACACTACTAAATACTTTTTGGCTGTTTCTAAAAAACAAATTCACCCTTATAGACCAAAGATTTACTATCCCAGAAAATGTTAAGAAAAATGTTCTATGGGTTTTGATATCAATCTCTAAAAAAGGAGTCCCAAAGCTCTTTTGAAATGCCAGCATCACTGGAATAAATGAAAGATTTCCCAAGGTGATTGCTTTGAAAGAGACGACTTTAATTTGGGATGTAGATGAATGTATTTGTATTTGTGAGTTCGAGAATCTTAATCAGGATGTGGTGTTGCCTTCCACTGCCTCAGCTCTTGAGTCTGTGCCCCTCACATCATACAAAAGAGTATTTTCCCCATTAACCTTCACCATTTCAGTAAATAGCCATTCTACTAGTTGGTCAGTCTAAAAACCTTATAGCCATATGTGACTCCTTTCATTTTTCATACTCTACATTTAATCTAAAAGCAAATCTGACCAAGACAATGTAGCAACTTAGATGTTTAGAGATCTGTCTCCAAGTATATCATATCTAAATTCTGTTAAAATATAATTTTTAAGGCACAGTTGACCTGATGGAAAGAAAAGTAATCGTTTTCAGGCCATTAATGAGAAGAATACACTAATCCTGCTTGCTGAGTTGCTCCTGGGTAAGGGCTTAGAGCCTGAATTTAAGGGGCCCCAAGGGCAGCAGAGAGGAGTGAGGGAGGTCTGAGCAGTGGCTGTTGGCTGGAGGTGGCCAGGCAGCACCTTAGTCCCTATGTTGGCCGGGATCTGGATCAAAACAAAGACCCTTTTAGGAATCCCCTGCCATGAGCTCATGAGTAGCTGGCTTGGGGCTGGAATCTGCCTGACATGGACAGACCCCCAAGCCAAGCAAGCACTTTCAGCGCAGTGTCCTCTCCGCCCAGGCCTGCAAATGTTCCTGAGCTGACACTTGGTTCTCATCCTTCTCTAACCACACTAACTCCTGAATTTATGCTGCCTTTTGCCTAAATCCACATTCATACCAACTGCCACTAGACATCTCTGATTGGACGTCTAATAGACAAACCCAAGATGTCCATAACCAAGGGGCCATCCTTTCCCCAGCCCGAGCCAAACCACTCGATCCCAAACTTCCTACCCCAGTTGATGGCACACCGTCCCTTCAGTTGCTCAGACCCCACTCTTCCTCTCCACCCCACCTCCAGGCAATCAGGAACGCCTCCCATCTGCACTGTCCCTGCCCTGCTGTCCTGCAGATTGATTGTCTCCCATGTCCTGGCAAGCCTCTGGCTGTACCTCTCTCCCTGCCCTCCTGTGTTCTATTGTCAGCACAGCAGCTGGGGTGATCCTCTTAAAATGAAGGACAGGGAAGATGGCAGAATAGGGAGCTCCAGGACTCAGTCCTTCCACCAACCAGAAATGGGTTGGCTTTTATAATGGGCATTTATTAGGGTAAAATCTTACAGTTCTGAGGCTATGAAAATGTCTAAATCAAGGCATCATCAGAGATGCTGTCTCACCAAAAGTTGGCTGCTGGCAGATCCTGGACTCCCACCACATGGCAAGGCAAAATGGCGGCAGGTCTCTGCTTTCTCCTCCAAGCTCACTTTCTCCCTGAGCTCAGCTGTGGGTGATTAGGCACATGGCTCATCTTTCCCCAGGCCACTTCTCTTCAGCTTTTGGCCGCTCTGCTGATTCCAGCCTCTGGCCTCTCTCTCAGCCTCTCAGGCTTTCTCTGTCCTGGAATCCTCTCTCACATAACAGGGTAAAATGGCAGCTCTCTTCCTCCATGTATCTCTGCTTCCAGTCTTCAGTTTATGTAAGACTCCAATGAAAGGATTAGGATCCACCCCGAGTCCCACAATCTAATCAAAGGCCTTTCACTGAAGTGATCTAATAAAAAACAATCTAATAAAAAGGTCTGTTAACTGAATCTAACCAAAACATCCCACATAAATAGGTTCACATGCACAGGAATGGGTTTGCTCAAGGACAGAATTTTCTGGGGTCCACAAAAAACTCAAACCAGGACCATAGGGAAACTAAAAAACAACTGATATGCAAAATCCCAGGACAAGCCTGAGGCCCAGGAGAACAGGGAAAACCCTGCACTCTGCGTTTGCCTTGAGCAGACCTTCATGATAGGAGGGCTGAAGCTCAAGAAAATCTCTGTCTTATCACCAGCTGGTGACAAAATCAAGGAACAGACGTCTCATGGAGTAAATCGCAGTCCAGAGCGAAAGAGAGGAGGCCTGGGGAGAGATGAGTTAACATTTTAAAAAATTAAAATGTACAGTGTACAACAAAAGAGTGCAAGTGAAAGAAACTGGAAATGATGGTCCATTCAAAGGAAGAGGATGAAAATCTAGAAAACACCAAAGAAGAAGACAAGAATGTGGACATACCAAACAAAGCCTTTTAAAAATTATCTTTTTTTAAATATATTTTTTAATTTTTAAAAGATAATTAGATTACACAAATGTTACATAAAAAATATAGGGATTCCCATATATAAAAAATTATCTTAAAAATGCTCAAGGAGATGAAGGAAAATACAGAGAAAGAACTAAAGCATGTTTGGAAAACAATGAATGAGCAATATCAGAGTTTTAGTAAAGAGATGGAAATTTTAAAAAAAGAAATTTTAAGCAGAACTATTGGACTTGAAGTCCACAAAGATTGAAATGAAAAATGCCCAGTGGGGGTTTTAAGGGAAGATAAGAGCTGGCAGAAGGAAGAATCAGTGAACTTGAAGACAAGACACTTGAAATGAGCCAGGCTGAGGAGGAGAAAGAAATAACAAAAAAAAGAAACATTAAAAGCAAAAATAGCCTGACACCTTTGGGACACCATCAAGTGCACCAACATATGCATTATGGGAATCCCAGAAGGACAAATGACAGCCAATAACTTTATATACGGTAAGACTTTCTTTAAAAAATTAGGGACAGATTAAGACATTCTCAGATAAACAAAAGCTGAGAGAGTTCATCACCACTAGACTTGCCCTATGAGCAATGCTAAAAGGAATTGTTCAGACTGAAAGGAAAGGGCACTAGACAGTGGATCAAGGTAGCATACAGAAATAAAGGTAACTGGCAACTTTAAATGCCAGTACTATTGTATTGTATTGTTTGGTATGTAACTCCACTTCTTACTTCCTACAGGTACTAAAATGCAAATGCATAAAAAGTAATGATAAATATATATTGTGGGACATACAATGTACAAAGGTATAAATGATAACAAGTACAAAAAATGGTGTGGGGCCTGAGGGCTACAGAAAAGGATATGTGCATATGGTTGAAGTTAAGTTAGTATCAAACCTAATATGATTGTTGTTATATATTTAGAATGTTAACTTTATGGAAAATATATCCAGATAGAAATGAGAAGGCACGCAAAAGATAGGCATTGTCAGAAGTGATGAACAAAAAAGATATGACTTACAAAGGCAGAAGAAAATCCTGTGTTATCATCAGTGACTTTAAATGTAAATGGATTCAACTCTCCAGTCAAAAGACAGAGTTTGGCAGAATGGATAAAAAAAGCATGACCCAACTGTATGCTGTCTGCAAGACACTCATTTTAAAGTCAAATTAAACAGCACACTCTTAAACAATCAATGGGTTAAAGAGGAAATTAGAAGCAAAATTAGGAAATATCTTGAGGTAAATGAAAATGAAAATAAGACATAAAAAAAAAACTTGTGGGATTCAGTGAAGGCAGTGTTGAGATGGAAATTTATAACTCTAAGTGTTTACATTAAAAAAATTAGACTTGAAATCAGAGAACTAACCTCAAGACTGGAAGAACTAGAAAAAGAAGGACAAACTAAACTGGAAGCAAGCGGAAGGAAGGACATAACAAAATATAGAGCAGAGATAAAAGAAATAGAAAACAGGAAAAGTAATAGAATCAACAAAACCAAAAGTTGATGCTTTGAAAAGATCAATAAAATTGACAAACCTTTAATTAGACTGACAAAGGAAAAAAAAAAAAGAGAGAGTATACAAATAACTAAAATCACAAAGAAAAAGGGGGAATTATACAAATCCTGCTGAATTAAAAAGCACTAAAAGAGGATACTGTGAACAACTGTACACCAATAAATTAAATAACCCAGATGAAATGGATATATTAAAAACACACAAACTACCTACATTGACTGAAGAAGAATTAGAAGATCTCAACAAACCAATTACTAGTAAAGAGATTGAATCAGTTAACAAAAACCTCCCAACAAAGAAAAACAAGGACTGGATGACTGCACAGGAGAATTCTACCAAGCATTCCAAGAAGGCTTAACTTCAATTCTGCTCAAACTCTTTTAAAAAACTGGAGGAGGAAACACTTCCTAATTCATTCTATGAGGCCACATCACCCTCATACCAAAACCAGATAAAGATACCACAAGAAAGGAAAACCACAGACCAATATCTATCGTAATACAGATGCAAAAATCCTCAACAAAATACTAGCAAACCAAATCCAACAGCATATTAAAAGAATTATATATCATGATCAAATAAGATTTATCCCTGGTGTGCAAGGGTTTTTCTACACAAGAAAATCAATGAATGTAATACAACATGTTAACAGAACGAAGGGGAAAAAACACACGATTATCTCAATTGATACAGAAAAAGCATTTGACAAATTCCAGCACTCCTTCATGACAAAAACACTTAGAGCACTAGGAATAAAAGAGAACGTCCTCTGTGGAGACATAGGGATGCTTATTGACTGTTGGTGGGAATGTAGAATGGTACAGCCACTGTGGAGGACTGGTTGGCAGTTCCTAAGGAAGTTGCATATAGACTTGTCATGGGACCTGGCAACACCGTTGCTAGGTATATGCCCAGAAGATCTGAGAGCAGTGACACAGCAGACATCTGCACACTGATGTTCATAGCAGAGTTATTCACAATTGCCAAAAGCTGGAAACAACCCAGGTGTCCAGCAAGTGATGAATGGATAAACAAGTTGTGGTGTATACACATGATGGAATATTATGTAGCTGTAAGAAATAAATGAAGTTGTGAAGCATATGACAACATGGATGAACCTGGAAAACATTATGTTGAGTTAAGCAAGCCAGACACAAAAGGACAAATACTGTGTAATTGTGCTATCATGAACCAAATATATTGTGCAAACTCATGGAGTTAATAATTAGAATATAGGGCACCAGAAAATAGAATGAGGGTAGAAAATGGAAAGCTGAAGGTTAATCTGTGCAAAATTGGTAAAAATGTTGTTTGTAAGTCTTTGGAAATGAATAGAAATGGTGAAAGCACATCACAGCGTTTGCAACTAGCAGAGCTGTTATATGAGTACGATGGTGGCTGAAAGGGTTAAGTCTAAGGTCATGTATATTACTAGAAGGAAAGCTAAAAAATGTAACATGGGATTGTATAGCATAGTGAAACCTCATGTGAAATGCAAGTATGGATAATATTGCATATCTAAGACTGTTTTTACAAAATATAAATACAAATAAGCTACAGAGAGGGACACAGAGTAGCAGATATGTATGTAAGGCAAGGGAAGCATAGAGAGCTTGGGAAGTGATGAGCTTTTTTGTTGTTTGGTTGGTTGGTCTGTTTTTATTATTATTGTTGTTATTATTATAATGAAAATGCTCTAATAATGATTAAAGTGATAAATGCACAACTGTGTGATTGTACCAAATACTGTTGATTGTACACTTTGGATGGACTTATTCTTTATGAATATGTAACAGTAAAAAAGATTCATTAAAAAAAACAAACTTCCTCACATGATAAAGGGCATACATGAAAGGCCCACAGCTAACATTTTACTTAATGGTGAAAGACTGAAAGCTTTTCCTCTGAAATCAGGATCAAGACAAGGATGCTCAAGGTCACTACTGTTGTTTAACACAGTACTGGAAGTTCTACACGGAGCAATTAGGTAAGAAACAGAAATAAAAGGCATCCAAGTTGGAAAACTTTCCCTGTTTGCAAATAACATGGTCCTATATACAGAAAATCCTGAAAAATCCAAAAGAAAGTTCCTAGACCTAATAATTCAGCAAATTGATGGGATACAAGATCAACACTCAAAAATCAGTAGGGTTTGTATACACAAGCAATGAACAATCAGAACAAGAAATAAAGAAAAAAATTCCATTCACAATAGCAACTAAAAGAATAAAATATCTAGAATAAATCTAACCAAGGATGTAAAGGATTTGTACAAAGAAAACTATAAAATCTTGCTGAAAAAAATCGAAGAAGACCTAAATAGATGGAAGGACAGTCCATGTTCATGATTGGAAGACTATCATTAAGATGACAATCCTACCCAAAGCAATTTACAGGTTCAACCTAATCCCAATCAAAATCCCAACCTTCTTGGCAGAATTGGAAAAGCCAATCATCAAATTTATATGGAAGGGTAAGAGACATTGAATAGCTAAAGCCCTCTTAAAGAAGAAGAATGAGTTGGAGGACTCACTTCCCAATCTTAAAACTTATTACAAAGCCACAGTAATCAAAACAACATGGTACTGGCACAAGGAAAGACATGTAGAAATGGAATGGAATTGAGAGCTCACGTTTATGGCCAACTGATTTTTGACAAGGTGGCGAAGATGACTCAATTGGGAAAGAATAGCCTCTTCAACAAATGGTGCTGGGAAAACTGGATCTCAATATGCAAAAAATAAACAAACAAATAAATAAGGAGGACCCCTTCCCCACATCGTATACAAAAATCAACACAAAATGGATCAAAGACCTAAATGTAAGAGACAGAAATGTAAGAGACAGAACTATATAACTCCTAGAACATAGGGAAATCTTCAGGACCTTGTGGACTATAGTAAATAGTACAATTATAAACATATGCTATCATCAATTGTAACAAATGTCCCACACCAATGCTAGGCTTTGGTGCTGTGGTGATGTATGGGAATCCTGTATTTTATGCATGGTTGTTCTGTAAACCCACAACTTCTCGTAAAATTTTTAAAAAAGAAATCCCATCACATCATTTCTCTGCTCCAACCTTTGGTTGCTCCTTATTTCCCTCAGAGTTCTGTTCCTCTGAGAATCCTGTTCTCTCAGTGGTCCACAAGCTCCCATATGACCCAAGTGCACTGCTTCTCCGAACTCATGTCTTACTGCTCTTTCCCTCACTTCCCCCTCCAGTTCCCTGACCTCATTGGTATTTCTGAACCACATAAAGGACCTTGCCACCTGAGGACCTCTGAGGAAATTCTCATCTATGTGGAATGCTTGTCTTCCAGATACCCACAGGCTGCTCTCCCTCTTTAAGGTGTCCCCCACTGTCACCTTCTCAATGCAGCTGCATCTGCCTTGCACCCTTGATAGGCTTTCCATGGTCTATTCTTCCCATAGCATGTATCCTCTTCTAATATGTTATATAATATAATCATTTATTACATTTATTGTTATTATCTGCCATGCTATGGTAAAATGTGAGGCCCACAAGGGCAGGGAACGTATCTGTTTTGATCACTGATTTCTCCAAAACACCAGAACAATACTTGACACATAAAAGGTGCTCAAAAGACCTGCTGAAGCAATCTTGATGAAACTAGGATAACCATGATGCCCAGCTGAAAACTGGGTAGCATGCAAAAACAAACAAAACAAAACAAAAAACACAGGTCAATCTCATTCATAAAACATAGATGTAAAGATTCCAAACAAAATTACAGCAATCAAAACCCACCAATTCATAAACATCAGCATGTGTGAATCTTATGTTAAGAAAAAGGGAAAGTCATAGAATTATATACATTTATCAGAGCTCAGAAACAGGTAAAATTAGTAAAATATTTTGTTTAGAGTTAGACACATAGGAAGTAAAATTATAAAGGAAAACAAGAGAATTATTAACATATAATAATGGTTAACTGTGAGGGGAAAGAAAGGGAATGTGATTAGAGAGGTACACAGGATAGTCCAAAGGTATTGGCAATATTGTATTTCTTAAGCTGGGTGTCAGGCATTCCTTTTATTAATGCTCAAACTATATGTGTATATTGTTAAAGTATTTTCATGCACAATATATTTCACAATTAAAATGGCTAAAAATAGTTTAAAAGCAAGATTATAAGTCAGGAGGGAGAAAGGGAGAAACTTCCTCGTGGAAAGATCCAACATCCATATCTACTAAGAGCAGTAGTGTCCAACTGAGCTCTGTGATGACTGGATGTTCTAAAATTCTGCGCTGTCCAGTATGGTAGATACCAGCCCTAAGTAGCTACTGAGCACTAAAAATGTGGCTAGTACAACTGAGGAACTGAATTTTAATTTTTTTATTTAAATTCAAACTTATATAGCCGCATGTGGCTAGTGGCTGCCATATTGAGCAGAGTAGAAGTAGACATTGGATTTTTGAAAACTAATTTATTTTTAATTGTGGCAAAATATACAAAACATAAAATCATTATAACCATTTTAAGTGGACAGATTTTTTACATTAAATTCATTGGCAATTCTGTGTACCTTTCGCCACTATTTCCAGACTATTTTCATCATCCTAAATCAAAACTCAAACTCATTTTATAATAGCTCCTCATTCCCTCCTCCCACTATTAACCCCTGGTAACCACTATTCTGCTTTCTGTCTCTATGAATTTATTTATTCTTTTTTAAATTTTTATTTATTTTTTAAAAGATACTTAGATTACATAAATGTTTCACAAAAATATAGGGATTTCCATATGCCCCACTCCCCACATCTCCCACAACTTCCCACATAAACATCCTTCATTAGTGTAGCACATTAATTGCAATTGATATGCATCCTGGGGTTTTGCCACTAAGCATGGACCATAGTTCACACTGTAGTCTACACTCTCTTCCACACAGTTCTGCATGTTATATGACGATATAAAATGGCCTATATCTGTCATTGCAATGTCATTCAGGATGATTCCCAAGTCCCAAAAAAGCCCCCGTATTACAACTGCTTTTCCCTCTTCCTGCCTCCAGAGCCTCCAGTGGCCACTGCCTCCACATCAATGCTGTAATTTCTTCCATTGCTAGAATCACAATATGTCTATAGAAGAATACCAGTAAGTCCACTCTAGTCCATAGTTCACTCCCCAATCCTTAGGATTCTGGGATGGTGATGTCCACTCCGCCTCTAATTGAGAGGAGGCTTCGATCTCACACAGCAAGATGGGCCTCTCTTGCTTGCAGTTGTAGACTCTCTTGGTTCCTTGGTGTGGTGGTTGTCCATCCTCACCTCCTTGTTAGTTGTTCTGGGTGAGTCCAATGAACTGGAGAGTAGGTGTTGCAACTCCGCTGAGGTTCCGGGCCCAGCCGGCACATGGGCAGCCCAAAGACTCCAGTCTCTTAGATGTACACCTACAAACTCCACCACCAAGTATAGGTTTAAATAGAAGGGACAGATGAGGAAATATTTCATATGAGATAAATCATACAATATTTGTCCTTTTGTGTCTGGCTTATTTCACTCCACATGATATCTTCAAGGTTCATCCATGTTGTAGCATGTACTAGCCCTTCACTTCTTACAGCTGAATAATATTCCATTGTACCGATACTCCATATTTTGTTTATCCATTCATCTGTTGGACACTTGAGTTGCTTCCACATTTTTATTATGAATAATGCTGTCATGCCCATTGGTTTAAAAATATCTGTCCAAATCCCTGCTTTCAATTCTTTTAGGTGTATACCTAGAAGTGGGATTGCCAAGTCATATGGTAATTTTGTATTTAATTTTCTGAGGAACAGCCAAACTGTTTTCCACAGTGGCTGCATCATTTTACATTCCTACCAACAATGTATGAGCATTCCTATTTCTTCACATCCTCACCAACACTTGTTATTTTCAGTTTTTAAAAAAATAATCGTCATCCTAGAGGGTTTAAGTGGTATCCCATTGTTTTAATTTTCATTTCTCTAATGGCTAATGATGTTGAGCATATTTTCTTATACTTATTGGGCATTTGAATATCATCTTCGGAGAAATTTCTATTCAATTCCTTGGCCCATTTTTTAATTGGTTTGTTTGTTCCATTGATGTTGACTTGTAGGAGTTCTTTATATAGCCTGTATATTAAACCCTTACATATGGTTTCCAAATATTTTCTCCCATTCTGTAGGTTGCTTTCTTCACTTTCTTGATAGTGTTCTTTGCAGACAAAAGTTTTAAATTTTGATAAAGTCCCACTTATCTAATTTTTCTTTTATTGCTTGTGGTTTTGGTAAAAATTCTAAAAATCCATTGCCTATTACAAAGTCCTGAAGATATTTCCCTATGTTTTCTTGTAAGAGTGTTATAGTTTTAGCTCTTATAATTAGGCCTTTGATCCATTTTGAATTAGTTTTCACATATGGTGAGAGGTAGGCGTCCACATTCATTCTTTTGCATGTGGATTTCCAGTTGTCCCAGGACCATTTGTTGAAGAGACTATTCTTTCCCCCTTGAATGATCTTGACACTCTTGTTGAAAATCAACTGGCTGTAGATGTATGGATTTATTTCTTGACTCTCAATTCTATTTCATTGGTTTGTATGTCTATCATTATGTCAGCACCACAGAGTAAGTTTTGAAATCAGAAAGTGTGAGACTTCCAACTTTGTTTTAAAGATTGTTTTGGCTATTTGAAAGCCCCTGGCAATTCCATATGAATTTGAGGATCAGCTTTGCCATTTCTGCAGAAAGATTGCTGGAATTTTTTAGGGAATGCACTGAATTTATAGATTGCTTTAGGCAGAATTGACAGCTTAACAATGGAAGTCTTCCAATCCAAGAACATGAGATGTCTTTCCATTTATTTAGGTTTTCTTTAATTCCTTTCAGCAAGTTTTTGCAGTTTTCAGTGTACAAGTCTTTCATCTCCTTGGTTAAGTTTATTCCTAGGTATTTTATTCTTTTAGGTATTGTTTTCTTGAGTTCTTTTTTGTATTGTTCACTACTGGTGTATAGATACCTGACTGAATTCTGTGTTTATCTTGTATCCTGCAACTTTGCTAAATTTGTTTATTAGTTCTAGTAACTTTCTAGTGGATTCTTTGGGTTTTTCTCTATATAGGATAGTATCATATGCAAATAGGGATGATTTGATTTCTTCCTTTCTAATTTGGATGCCTTTTATTTCTTTCTCTTGCCTGATTTTTCTGGCTAGAACTTCCAGCACAATGTTGAATAACAGTGGTGATACGGACACCTTTTGACTTGCTCCTGATCTTAGGGAGAAAGCTTTCAGAAAACTTATATGAAATAGACAAATTCTTAGAAACATACAAATTACCTAATCCAATACAAGAAAAAATAGAAAATCTCAACAGACCTATAAAAAAAAATAAAGAGATTGCATCAATAATCAAAAACCTCCCAATAAAGAAATGTCCAGGACCAGGTGGTTTCACTGATGAAATCCGTGAAATATTTATAGAAGATTTAACAGCAGTCCTTCTCAAAGTCTTCCAAAAATATAAGAGAAGGTATTACTTCCTAACTTATTCTATGAGGCCAGCATTCACCTGATACCAAAGCCAAATAACAATAACACGAGACGAGAAAAGTACATAACAAATAGCCCTTATGAGTTTAGATGAGTATAGATGCAAAAATCCTCAAAACAATAGTGGCAAACTGAATCCAATAGTTTATTAAAAGGACCATACACCACAACCAAGTTGCATTCCAGGAATGCAAGTATGGCTCAACATAAGAAAATCAATGCAATATACTACATTAATAGAATGAAGGGAAAAAACCACATGATCATCTCAATTGATGGAGAAAAGGCATCCATTCATGATAAAAGCACTGAGAAAACTAGGAATAGAAGGGAGCTTTTTCAACATGATAAAGGGAATTCATGAAAAGTCCACAGCAAATATTATATCCCCTTAAGATCAGGAACTAGACCATCAGATTTTTAAAGTTCATTTTATCCCAACACAAGTGACAACCTCTATTTCCTTGAATTATTAAAGACTAATTCTCCATCTCATTTCTCTCTTTTGACACTAATCACATTACAATCTCTTTCTCCTTTAGATAAATCTAAGATGGAGAAAAGAAAGAAAATAATTGCAATGATAAAAATTTTAAAATTCTAGAAGAGACTGGTGAGAAATGACATCTATGTGGAGTTTGAATGGTTTCATACTGAGTTTTAAACAAAAGAATGAATGAGGAGTTTGTACTTTGGTGAGACAACTGCTCTAAGTGAAAAGGAATTTAGAAAGCAAATCTAGTAAGAGGTGTTCACCCAATTCATTCAATAAAAATGTGTCATGTATCTCTGAAGAAGAAGATGATAGCAACAATTTCTAACATTTATTGAGTGTTTACTTAGTGCTCAGCAATATTCTGTGTACTTTTCATGCATTTAGACTTCATGACAAAATTTATTTTACTGATGAAAAAGCTAAAAGGATAAAGTAACTTTTCTAAGATCGTAGACACTCTGATCTTCCAGAATCAAAGGCTTAGAAGGGAAGATGGCCATTGAACCATAAATCACAACATGATGCATCTTATAATAGTGACGTATCGGGGCTGTGTACAACAGGAAGATAATTTAGGAGGTGTATTAGTTTGTATAGCTTTGTAACAAATTACCCCCAAATGTAGTAACTTAAAACAAGAAACATTATCTCATCGTTTTGTGAGCCAGGGATTTGGAGGCAGCTTGGCTGAGCGGGCTAGCTCACGTTCTCTCATGAGAGCCCTTAAAACATCAGCTGGGGCTACAGTCATAAGAAGGCTTGACCAAGAATGAGGGATGTGCTTGCAAGCTGATTGGGCTTTTGGCAGGGATTTCAGTTCCTTGCCCCATAGGCCTCTCCAGAGCTCCCAAAGAGTGCTTGTGAAATGAAGTCCTAGCGTAAGTGATCCCAGAGAGCGTCTTTTATGGCCAGGCCTTGGAAGACACGTTGGCCCCATAGACCAAGTCTGATAGGACTTGGGACTGGGGGTCACTGGAGGCCATCTTGGAGACAGGCCAGTCTCAGAGTTTACAGCAGTTCGTTAGACCGAGAACGACGAGCGCCTGAACTGAAGCGATGGCAGTGGGGAAGAAACTAGAGACTGAATGGACAGCTATTTAGTGCATGCATCTGATAGAAGCTGATTTCCTATTGGTGTGGGGGCGAGAGAAATGGCCCAGATTTCCAGCTTGCCTGCCTGTGCAGAAAGCAGTGCCTCACATTGGAGAGAGGGACGTTTCAAGTGGGAGTTTTTCCCTCTTATTCCTTATTGTCTCTATCCATGGCTTTTCTGAACACTTCTTGCTTTCTTCAGCCTTCATATTCTCTGAAGGTCATCCCATTATCAGCTGAAAACATGGTGTCCTTTCTTACAGAGGACATTAGGCCATCTGATGTTGAATGCCTTCAACTCTCAACGTCACCATCCTAAACTACCATATTTCAGTAACTCTCAGACACATCATTTCATACTTAGCATAGAAAATCTGAAATTGGGATATGTGTTCCAATCAATCACGCCATAGGATCTGAATAAATATGGTTTATTAGTAACTTCATTCATTTTTCATACTTTCCTTTTTTCCTCAAAGGAAGACGCCACTCTGCATTTCCAATCTCTTCTTGGGCTCCTTCCCTTCTTGTGTTTAAAGTGTCATGCCTCTCCATCCATGAACAAAACTAAGCTCTTTTCCTTGGCCCTGCCACTCCAGCTACAGCTCTCTAATCATCTGTTTCCCCTTTTCTCCCTAACTTCTTACAAATGATGAGACATTTACTAGCTTCCACTCTCTTCTCAACCCCTGGTAACTGGCTTCTGCCCCAATGTTTCACGGAAGCTGCTCTCTCAGATATGCTGTGCTCCTAATTGATGTAATTTTCTCAGCTGACTTTCCTCCACTGACCCCTCATTTCTTAGTCTTTTCGCTTTTGCTAATGCTACCCACCCACATCCTGTACGTGACCCTTGGCGGTGCATCGGCCCTGCTCTCCCCGTTGGCCTCAGCATTAAGTAGGCACCAAGGTGGCTTGCTCGGTCCACCTTACCTCGCCCCCTCTGTGTGCAGCCTGTGTCTCCCCCCACCCTCTCCCCGCTCCCGGCTTTATGCTCCTGCTCCAGCCAGGCTGGCCTCTGCAGGTCCTGGAACCAGACTTCCTTTCCCCCTCTGGAAGTTCCACGTGCTCTCCCCACTCCGGGAACATCCCTTCACATTTATATTTGCTATTCTCGTTGTACGGCGTCATCGTCAGGTGTTCACCTGTCAGTCCCTCCCTCCACTGTAAGCGCTGGGAGGCGAGGGCGCGTCTCTTCCCACAGCTGCCTTCAGCACTGCGTGCGCCCCGCTCTCCCGGGGCTCGCTGCTTGGTCCCAGAACCCCCCACACCTTCCTTTCTTCTCCGTTGGCCTTGGTCTTGTTCCCACCGCCTTTTTCCTTAGCGCGTCTCATAGCCTCTGGTCCTGTCCTGTCCCTTCCACTGCCTGACTCGGCTGCCAGGTGCTGGTCGTAAGGCCCCGCTCTGGACGCCGCTCCTCCCTGGTGTCTGTCGGTCAATGTCTTCACACACTTGAGGGTGGCAGTGGGCTTTCCTGGTTCTCAGCGGGTCTCCACTCAGGAATCAGACTACCTGGACAGCACTTCCTCCCTCTGAGGAAACTGTTAGCGCCTTTCAGAGTACCGCTGAATTCCTTCTCCTCCCCAGCTAGCTCCCTGACTCCCTTGGGGGACAAGACACTTTCTCTTCCCCGTGTTTCCAAAGCTTTCTGTTTTTACATCATTTGGGCACTTGTTATATCCTACCTTCTGTTATGGTAGAGTGTTTGTGATTCAGTGATAAAGTGAGAATGGATATTATTCATTTTTGTATTCCCTAGAGTTTGTTGCCCACATGTGTTCAAAGTGTTTGTTGAATTGAATATATTAATTAATTAAAGATCTTAAACTTAATTAAAGCTTTAAATTCTAGCAGGGTATATATTTTACTTTCTTTATCCAAAAATCTATGGCTGGTGACCACACCCAAAATCCTCATGTTGGTTTTGTTATATATTTCATTAATCCTTTCTTTTTGGGCACAGGACTTTCCCTAACTTATATGAAAAGAAGGGTAGTGTAATTGACTAAAGCATGAAATTCATTCACCTCTTAAAATATAACAATATAAATGAATGAGGTAAATCTATACACTGATGTCAAATGACTTCCAAAACATATTACTACCTTTTAAGAAGGAGGACAACAGGGAAGGGTATATTTCCAAAAGTGCTTTTAAGGAAAGAGTTAGGGGCACCTTTATTGATGTTTGCATATGAATAGAGTTGGAAGGATGCTGAAGAAATGAAAGGGGTTGCCTCTTAAGAGGCAAACTGGGTCAGGGGTCTGGAATGGGACAGATACTGTTATACCCTCTGTACTGTCCAACATGACTGACAAGTATGATACACTTTCCATTAAAAAGTTGTGAAAAATGAAGGAGAAGGAAACAACGTGAAAGCTCAGTCCCCACAGGCAGCAGGTGCCAGGCGTCGAGGCTGACTTGGGAACTAGGGAGCTGAGGAAAACAGCCCCCGTCTACCAGTGCTGCCAGGCTGAGGGGAGACAGGCAGCGATGAAAGCAGCTGGCCGCAGCGCCGTCCAGGGGGCTGCAGAGGGCTGCCCCTGCCCCTCCCTTTACAGCTTGTGGCCCCCAGCACGTTGCTTAACATCTGACCCTCCTGTCAAGGGGAATAGGGATAGCTGGCACCAACCTAAGGCTGGGATGAAGTAGGTGAAAAGAAAATAAATGAATAAATAAGAATCATGAATATTTCACTGCTTCCAATGTTCAAAAATAGATGTAAAACTACAATAGCTAAAGCATTTAGAAAACAAATGACGCTCTTCAGAGCTGCTTAAGTTGCCCTTGGCCATGTCTTCAAGCTCTTCACACACAATGAAGGCAAAGGGAAAGACCTCTTTCTGATGTATTTTGCACTAGTGGCCATTCCTCACTCAATAAATATCTGTTGATTAAATAAACAAGTACCTGTGCCGCAGACTGACAACCAGGGCTCCGTAATTTCCTTTCCATGTCTTCACTTGGACAAGTCATCCTTCAGGAGGTAGCTGCCGTGTGCCTCTACGATGTGGAGATTTCACTGCCTTATCTGAGTGAAGGCAGGGAGCTGGTGGCCTAAGCTGCCCTCTTACTCTAGTTATTTTCCACCCCCTCTGAAGCCCTTGAAACCAGCCCCAGGCAGTCTATTTCCACAAACCCCTCCCTACCCTTATTGTAGTCACTTACTTGCAAAAGTCTAATTCATCACTATTAAGGAATAACTTGCTTCACTAAAAGCTTAGTTCTTGATTTTTTCCCCACTTTATTGGCTGGTTCTAATCGGGCAAAATAGAAACATTTTAGCTACCCTACCCGCACGTGAATCAAGAAACAAAACCCTGACCTAAAGTTACTTACACTTAATTATGATAGTAACAATCATGCCCAGCCAACATACTAAGCCAACAGTTTTGAGCATGAATGTATGAATAAGCACGATTTGCAAGTGTGCATGCCCTGCTTGGCCCAGCCTCCTGACCTGCACCATCTCACTCCACCCTACCCCATTTCCCTAAGCCAACTCCATCCATGATCACGTAAATACCCCTAACTTGTATAACTCGGGGAGACAGATCTGAGCAGGTGCTCCTGTCTTCTTATTTGGCTGCCGAATAATAAAACTCTTTCTTTTCTCGAAACCCTGGTGTCAGAGCATTGAGGTCTATATGCATCAGGCAGTGAACCCTCCCTGGTGCACGGTAGCACTCTCACGCTGTCATGAGCGCCTGATGCCTCACGCCGTCACAGGCACCTGATGTCTCTCGGTGAACTCCTCCAGCAGCGTCAACACCATCTCGACCTCACATGCTTTAATGAAGGTTAAATAAATAATGGAGTATAAAGGTAGAAATTGGTCTCTGCCTAAGAGAAGTACTCTGGAGGAGACAGAGAGATGAGAGGGCTCCATAAGAGGAGATGCAGACTGCCCTGTCATGTCCAGGGAAGCGCAGTCACAAGAGCTCAGTCTCGAAGATAAAAAGAATTTGCTTTTATGAAGAGGCTGCAAGGGTAGACTCAAGCAAAGTGGGCGTCTGCTACAGAGCTGCTTCAGGGCAGCAGCCAGGAAGTGTTTCTTCTCTAGCACGAACTTCATGTGGGAGTATTTGCTGAAATGTGAGCCCAAAGCCATGTTCCATGTGGTCTGCAAGTGACAAGAATTATATTAGCTCATTAGCAGGGTTAATAGGCACCTCTTGGCAGGACTAGTTTGAATTGTGCTTTCTCAGGTGTGAAGGAAGGGGCCCTTGACATTTAATCAGGGACAAAAAAGTGTTACACATAGTTCCTGTGATAACTGTCCAGCTGATGGAAACATCATCAATGACTGGCTTTAGCAACCATGGCACAGGAGGCCACTCTCAGAGTTTGGCAATCAAACCATCATTCTGTGGGCAGCTTCCCTTCCTAGCCCAGATGGTTTGGAGGCAGCTGTTCATGATGACTCCCTTTCTCTCAGGCCACAAGATTGTTCCTTGAGACAGCATCAGGAGGCTGCAGAACTCTCCCTCCCAGGGGACGGGCAGGAGTTCTTCCCAGAGGAGTGAGAATGAGATCTGCCTGGTCCAGCTGGGTGCTCAGTGGACAGGTCTCCACAGCACAGCACAGCTCCAGAGGGGCCTCCCTGGTTCAGCCAGGTGCTCAGTGGACAGGTCTCCACAGCAGAGCACAGCTCCAGCGGGGCCTGCCTGGTCCAGCCAGGTGCTCAGTGGACAGGTCTCCACAGCACAGCACAGCTCCAGAGGGGCCTCCCTGGTCCAGCCAGGTGCTCAGTGGACAGGTCTCCACAGCACAGCACAGCTCCAGAGGGATTTTCTTCTTATTCACTCAGGGGCAAGCAGAGTAGGACAAGATTGGGTGTATTTCTATAACTGTGTTTGATTTCTTTCTGTGAGCAACCTTTAACTCTCACAGAGAGAATTAGCAATTAATGAGTATCCACTGAATGCCAGGTGCAGTACTAAGCACTTTATATATATTATTCCATTTAATCCTAGGTTCTCTCTGAATTAAATATCCTATACCCACTTTGCAGATAAGGAAGCCCAGACTTAGAGAGGTGAAGTAGCTTGCACCAATTCTCGCAGCTCAAAGGTGGGAGAACCTGGATTCAACACTGGTCTGTTTGATTCCAAAGTCTAAGCCCTTCCCACAAATCCTCACTGTCTAGAAATGAAGATACATGCCTTGCTTAATTGGCTTCAGGATGTGGTGCACCAGTGTGTGGAGTTCAGGATTTCTGAATGAAGTTCTGTATTTTTGGCAGAATTAGTAAGGTGCTCAAAAGTAGTAAGCCATTCTGCCCTTGGTTAGGGGCTTCTGGTCAGTCCACATCCAAGAGTCATGTTTCTGACAAAAGAGATAAAACAAAATGGAGCCAGGAGGCCATTCAGGAAGTCTCTCTGAGGCACATCTCAGCCAGATTTCACGAACTGCTGAGGAATGCAGAACCAAAAGCAACATGTTTCTGAGGAAATCTGGACTCCATGAAAGAACAACAAAATGAAGAAACCAGTAAGCTGTCTAACTTGAGGGACATTTGGAAAGGCCCAAACATCCACCAGTCATAATTCTTTACAATTTATGTAATCCTTTTTTCTTTAAAAACCCTTGCTTTGAACTGCACAGCAAGTTCAAAGGACGATGACTGCACAGCTCCGTGATGAAAGTGAGAGCCATGAGTGTAC
>JAQZBX010017867.1:0-35152 GCA_029593785.1 Cabassous unicinctus | reverse complement strand
GAACCCGGGGCCTCTCATATGGTAAACGGGTGCGCTATCCATTGCGCCACAGCCGCTTCCTGCCGTGAGGTTGCTGCATCAGCCCACCGCACCGCTCAGGCCGGCGTGCCCTCACAAGGAGGCCTCGGGGCGCGAACCCGGGCCTCCCATATGGTAAACGGGGGCTCTATCCACTGAGCCACACCCGCTTCCCCCATAGCCATTTTAAATGGTTTTATTGATTTCATTTAAATCATGACATTTTATGAACTATTAAAGATTCTTAAATATATTGTCAATTATTACAAATAGTACATTTAAATTTTACTTTGTTATATTTCAATATTTAAATGGGATTGCAGTTCTTAGAATTTGTTTCATGCTAATTTAATCTTTTTCTGTTAGAAAATGGAATTTAAAACTTTCACACCAGTGAATTACATACTGATCTTTAAAAAGTTAAGCACTCTTTCCTTAAGAATTATTCTATTTCTAATAACTTTTTATATGTGAAAGGAAATATTCACATTCATATTTATTTTGGGATGGAAAGAAAATAGATTGACTATCAGTTTTTCTGTGACAAATGCTACAAGTGATATCCAGAGGCTAAGAAGAGAAAGTGGTACATGATGGTGACAGGAAGTTTGGGCTAAAAGTCCAGTATTCCATCCCTCAGAACACCAGAGCGCATTGGTGTTCTTATGTTTTTAAGTTTCCCAATAACAAGCACAATGCCAAACCAATTATGTATATATCTTTATATATAACTAAATGACATATATAATATATATAATGGTATATATTATCGTGTATGTATATATAATGCTGTATGTATATAATGGTTAGTAGATCCTAAAGCTCTGACTTATGTTTTGTGATTTAGAAAGAAAGCAAGGAAAAAATGAATTAATGAGCAGGATCTTGTGGAAGTGTGTGTGGGATGAGAAAGAAAGAGGAACAACTACAGGCACACGAGTGTGAATGACAGACAGAATATATCGTAGTGGAGAAGACGGTATGGGGCTCAGCGTATGGGGAGGTGGTATCGTCTTAGTATTGAGGAAATGTCCATAAGGAGTCAGCAATGAAATCTAAGTGAGAGAGATTTTGAAAGTGTACTCCAAAGCAGAGTTCCAGGGTTAAGACAAGGAATTAGGCATTTCAGGATAAATAAAAAGCATTGAAGGATGCAAAATTATAGAAGGAAGAGTCAGCCAAACTTGGGGACTGATTGGGCTTGGGGAGCAAGAAACAAGATACGTTGGTATGGTTGGCAGCCATGAGATAGTCTATTGTGACCAAATGAGCCCAGCGGCCCTTCAAGAAGAAATGATCTAGATGTGGAATTGAGGGCAAAGAGGATGAGTTCTCTTTTTTCTTATTTTTAAATTTATTTTGACTTTTCAAAATATTATAATAATTTGTGATATGTATACATATATGTATATACGCCATTGTCTTTCTCAAGAAATATTCATTAATTTTTCTTTGGATAATTAACATAGAAGCATTTGATCTTAAAATTAAAAAGGGCTTTGGAAGTCTGCAAATATCAACCTATGGATATATCCTTTCTACAACCTTCTCCCCACTAATTCCACCTGCCCGATCTAGTATGCCAATATTCAGTTTAACAACTTCAGTAATCAGAAAATCATGCTATCATTTCAATTACTTCAACTTCATCTCACACCAAGACCAGTCTAGCACTCTCTGCTCCAGCCATACCTCTATTCATTCTATATTCCATGAATATATATAGAATTATATTCCTTAATTGCCACAGGACATTTGTTCACATAGTTCTCTCTGAAGGGCACATGCTAATCTCTCCTTTATTGTCCATTTACCCCTACTGACTTTTACATCTCAATTTCGTTGATACTTGTGGAGAAATCCCTCTAAATATGCCAAATTCCTTTATTTTACATTTTTCTGATAATTTATCTTTTCCAAGATGCATGAAGTCACAGACCATATCTCTTGAAAATTCTATCTGCACCATCTGCCTGGCACAGATTAAATGCTCATTACTCATGGGTAAACTTGTCAAATCAAGCAATTCCTAAGGCTTGCTTGCCACACTTCCATAAATTCTATTGACAAGGAAACCATGAGCCAAAATGGATTTAGACTACTTATTACTCATGATACAACATGTCTCAATGTTCCTTTTAGCACCCCAGTCCCATGGTGGAATGCTGTACACACTCTCTGTCATGGAAGAGGGACACTGACTTAGCAAACTGCTCATCTTAAAAGGTGGCTGCTGGCAAACATGCTCATCCTACCCTCCTAGAGGAGAGAGTAAGCTTATCACCCTACAATATAAGGAACTCTCTTGTGCTAAGAGGGTGAAGATTTCACTATTTTGGAACTCCTCTGGGGGTCATTATCTCTAGGGAAACTCTCTCTAGCTTCCAAGTTTGTCTGAAATGCAAATAATCTTGTAGTTGCTCAGAAGAATAGCAGAAACACACCTCCAGAATTATGAAGAATTATCCTCCAATTAAACTATAGCACATTCCACGATAGTTCTAACCCACTCTTTCTGTTAAGCCAAAGCCTATTTCCTGGCAAAACCCAAGCTTTGGCCTCACTTCTAGGATTCACAGCTATCCAGAGAGAAGTTTAACTTCATTTTTCTTATATAGGACATTCCTATAGTACTTAAAAAAAAAACTGAAAATATCAACTATTTTAACTTCTCCTATAACTTCAGTTATTTCAACCAAGTTTTCCTCTCTTCAAATTATTATTGCAATGTGCCCAACATCCATTTTCGGTTCTATCTTTCTGCCGTGAAGGAATTTTGAATTAGAATTCATTAAGGAATAAAAACAACATTTGCTAATATTTGTAATTGATTATTCAAGAGGAATTTATAACATATTTTTGTGGTTTTTCTGTTTTGCATTACATTGTAAAGTGTACCTTATTTAGTGGAAATTGTTCTTTATATAATCAAATTTACACATGTGAGTTCTTGTGCCAGCAATAAACAATAACAAACACAACAGAAGTCAAAAGACGTTTATTGGAGGAAAACATGAAGGAGGTCTAAGGATCCTTCCGTTTTCAGACAAATATTGTACTCATAGATTTTTTTGACCTAAGAATTTTTATTGTAATTGTACTTCTTTGTAAAAGAAATAATGTAAGCAGGCAAAGTATGTGCTAAGACTTATTTCAACTCTGAAATTCTGTAATACATGCAATGATTTTAATAAGGAGTTTTACATTATTTTTATAAAATAACAACAAATCAAATTCAATTACAATAATATTGCCATAGTAACAAGAGGTTAAATCTAAAAAACATTGCTATTGATATACTTATTTAGTACACAATTTTTAAATAAATGCAAATTTGAAAAAAAAATGTATATTTTTCAAAGACAAGTAATGGGAAAATGCAAAAGAACCTCACACACTCAAATGATAAATATAAATACTGCTCATAGAATCAGATGAGAAAGAAAACTTCTCTATTGGTTTATGAAAAAGTCACTGTGAAAACAATTATTCACCCTCAGTTTCACTAAAAATATTTTCTCCTGGATTCGTCTACTGCACATTTAGTGGTAAATTTATCTTTCTTGGGGAATTATTAAACCTTGCAAGATTATGATGGAAAATTGTTTCCAGTTGGAGTACTTGGAATATAGTTGTATTTTAAATATTGTGTGTGTGTGTGCATTGTTTTTTCCTTAGGGACGGGGAAGTGAATTTGTCTAAATCTTGAGATTTCCTTCCTTCCTCCATCCCTTCCTTTTCTTTCTTTGTTTCTTTTTTTTTCTTTCTCTCTCCTTCCTTCCTTCCTTCCTCCCTCCCTCCCTTCTCTCTTTCTCTCTCTCTTTCTTTTTTTAAGAGAGTGTAATACAAAGGCTTCTACCCAGGAAATATTTGTTACATTTAGGAAATACTGTAATCCTTTTGGCTTAAATAAAGTAGGTCAAAATAGTTAACGTTCCCTGAAAAACTTCCAAACAGTAATTTCATTTTTATATCTCATCTTAAACCATTTAAAGAAGCTATGGGAAGTTTTATGTTCAAGCAAAAGAAGCAAGACAAGGAATTATTACTGTTGGAGATTGAATCGTCCCCCACAAAAGGCATGTTGTGGACCCTACCCCCCATCCCCCCCATCCTGTGGGTGTGAACCCTTCTGTAAGTAGGACTTCTGAAGACTTTATTAGTTAGGATGTGCCCAAACCGAATGACAGTGGACCTTAATCCAATATGGCTGAATTTCCTCCAAGCAAAGGAATTTGGACAAAGAAGCCAGGCCACAGAGAGTAGCCAAAAGCTGGAATTCAACAGAACATGGAAGAGAGAGGAGAAGACGCCGCCCTGTGCGTCTTCCATGCGATAGAAAAGCCAAAAGACTCGAAAGATTGCTGGTCAGCAAAGAGGTACCGCCACCAGGAGGGGGCAAGTCCTCTAGTCTTTGAAAACTTGAGCCAAGCATTCCTGTTGTTAAGCCAACCCATTGTTTGGTATTTGCTTAAACAGCTAGGAAGATAATATAATTATTAAATAAAGTAAATAAAAGAGAGTCCTTGTTCAGTGGGCAATAAGTTCCAAGAAATTCCAGGAAGATCTAAAAAATGTGGCTGAAATATATAAATTCCAAAAAAACTGTTCCCTCTTCTGTCTTCTGAGCTTCATTCTCACTATCTGCTGCTGTTAATACTCAGAGAATCTGAGATAATATTGGTTGCAGCGTCATTGCAGTGGCGAATCTTTATGTTATAATAAAGTTTACACTTTTATTGTAAAATATTACATGCAGAAATTTTTAAATGTGCATAGAACATAGTGGAAAGAGTAATGCATAATTGTATGTTCCAAATGTGTTATTTTAATCATTTTATGGTCCATGTGTATAAGTGTAGCTATCTACAATTTCATATGATAATTTTAAAGGACTCCTTTTTCTGCCTATCAAATCTATATGTTATTGTAGAAAATGGAAAACAGAAATCAAGAGGCAATTAAATAAACTAATATAAATCTCACCTCTTAGAGATGAACACTATTAGTATTTGGGTGTGTTTAGTATTTTTCTATGAATAATTACATAGCTGAGAAAAAAGTTCAGTAATTTTAAGTGTTTTTTATATAGGAATATTCAAACACCAGAGATAGAAAAAAATAAATAGGGTGGCTTAGTAATAGACTGCATAAATCACCAACATGAGAGCAAAATTAATTCATTCGTTTTCAGTTTTGCCTAATGATTTTCCACACATGTTGAGTGAGGTCTTCTCTGCCTGTTGTCCTCAGCTACATTATTCCTTAATCCCAGGGCCTCACTTCATCTAAAATCATATTTCTATGTGCCTAGAGGAAAGCAAGAACAATAAAACGATCTGTGCATTGGCTGTATTGTGTTAATAGAGAATTTTTATTATGTGGGAGGAGGGAAACATGTTGGTTTCAATTAGCAGAAATGGAAAATGTAAAGTCAGTAAATTTAGGTGAGCGTGTGTGGGTTATCGAGAATAAGTAGGAGGGCAAAATATGAAAACACCACAAAGTCTGTGAGTCAGGAAAAGCTGGGGTGGATGGAAACCAAGCAGAGGTAGAAATGAGTCTGAACTGCTGAGGCTTTGCTCCTGTTTCCTCAGAAGCAGCCTCCACTCTGTTCAAAGGCTGACAGGTGTAGAAATATTTAAATTACCCTCATTTGCATAAGCAGGAGGGCAGTCAGGTAACTCCTAGAATGCATTAGTCTGCTTCAAGAAGCTTGGATAGTTTCAAAATGACGAAGTGGAGGGGGAATCTCAGGTATCAACGACTGGCCCCTCATTACACTGTTGGTTTCATGGAACTTATTCTAAGGCATAATTTTAAATTATCCAATTCATCATTAGTCAATTTCCTTGACAATAACTAGAACCTTTCTGTTATCCAATGCAACCCTCCTTTGTTTGGGAGGGGGCATTGCAGAAGTGGGTAGGAAGTTTTTGTTGTTTTTTTACTCCATGGTCATTTTTTCCGTAGTGACTGAAACAATTTAAACCATGTAGCAAATTCTGCATAAAAGAAAAAACTCCGTGATAAGAGTTTTAATCTGAACTCTTGGGAGAAAGATCTCCCTAGAGAAATACATTTTCTAGCCGTGATGAGTTGAAGTAAAGATAGAAATGTGAAGGAAGACTTTGAAGACCGTGTTTCATTCTAATTTCACTAATCTCCCCAATAATTGTACCTGTGTCGCCTACACAATTCCCGAATCCTTGTCCACGTTGAATGGAAAACTGCGTTGTGTATATCGCTTTCCTATTTTTTGAATTCTTGAACTTGATTCGTTGCCCATTAAGTAAGAGGTTTCACGTAAATTCTTCAGTAATAGTACAAAGATGTGCTGCTCAGTTAGGATTATGTTCACGAGGGACTGGTAGAGACTCCAAAAGCAGAGGCTGAGGCTTTGGGAAGTCTGAAGCAGAGGAGAGCCAAGAGGGTGGAAGCTGTCAGGCTCTAGGGCTCCCTCTGGCAATTTGCAATTTTATCTCTAGGGTGTGACCCTTAGGCTGCTGGAGTGAAAGGAAGCAGCCACCATGTCTACATTTCAGATCCCTGAGTGAAATCAAGGAAAGAAAAATAGGCTAAATCAAACAGAGTATGGAGATAAGGACTATTTTGTGGCTCCAGCTTAAGTTTTAAGCCCCAGTTTAAGGTTTTTGGAAAAATTTTTCCTACCCTACGGGCTGCTACTTGGCATATACACTGAAGTCAACAATACATCAGTAACGAGTCCATTTATATCCAGATTTCTTGATACCCAGAAAAAGAGCTTTATTCAAAAGGCTCGCAGTTGAACCAGCTCAAGCCCAGAAACAGGCATAAACAGCTATAAACCTGGACCCTAGAGTCCTGCGCAGGGCTCCTCTCCTGGCAGCTCAAAGTTAAGTAACTTCCTGTTCCAGACCTTACACCACTCTTTCCCCAGTGTTTGCCCCATTTATGAAAACGACACCCATTGTTCAATCATGGAACAGGGATCACACTAGGAATCCCTACTCAACCACCACATACAAGCAGCTGCCAATTCCTGTCCACTCTACGCCATGTCTCTGAACAAAGTGGCCACTATCCATCTCCTCATTGGCAGTGCCATCTCAGGCTACAGTCTAGTCAACCATGGGAAAGAGCACCTTAGGCTTAGACGATGCCATATCTCTCTCCTGAATAAAAGCTTCCACTTTTGCATGTGAAAGAACTTCCCAAATTTCCTTGTCTCTTCTATGACCCATTTCTTCCTTCTCATGGTAGCTTTTGATTCTGTTGAACACTCTTATTCTTTTTCTGTTTTCTATTTTATTAATTTATATTCTCATCTCTAATATCTCCATCCAATTTCGTTGCATGTATTTTATTGTCTTTTATTTTCTTTTAGTATTTCTTTTCTAACAATGGAGTTTAAACAGACAAATCACTTTCAAAGTAACTGCATTCTTAGCTGTCTTCTGTGAAAAATTACTGTTAGTTTCAATTACTTACTCATATTTTCTAATCACCACAGCTAATTCTTTTTTTACCCATGAATGTTTGAATGTGTGCTTTGTTTTAATTTACTCGTGGACATATTTGCTTATCATCTTGTTATTGATATACTTATTTCTAGTGGTAAGGCGTTTTGTTCAAACACCTTTATAAACCATTGATTTTTGCTTTTTGTAAATTGTTCTCTAGCCTAGTGTGTAGTCAATTTTTATAAATGTCTAAATATACCCTTCACAGTTACAACTTCAGCACATCTGAAAATCATTCTTGGTATCGTGGGATGGAGATACATATTATAATTTTATATTGATAACCACATACCTCTGGGTTATCCATATTCATCTACTCATAGAGTTGGCCATGTTTTCCCTACAAGTTTTTAAGAGCCCTTCCACTCATCTCTACATGTTCTGAATATTCATAGTCATCTTTGTGTGACCCCTGTCCTGTTCCTTTATTCTTCTTTTCTTCCTCTTCATGAATACTCTGTCTTAAATAACGCTGCTTTAAAATATATGTTGATATCTAATAGGGAAGAACCCTTTAATTGGCTCTCAAAACTTTTATTAGGCTTAAATTCCATATTAAATATAGAATTCCATTTGTCAAGTCACACAAAACAGCCTATTGGAAATTTGACTGAAATTCTATTAATTTTTTAAGTATTTAGAGAGAGTTTGCAATGTGAAAAATTTGAGACTTTTCCTCTAAAATCAATGAGTATTCTCCATTTTTGTGGACCTGATTTAATATCTCTAATTTTTAAAAATAACAATAAAATTCATAATTTTAGTCTTGTTTGTATACATGTATACATCTATGTGTTTGTATATGTATATACATATTGCTTTTTTAAAATTGTTCCATTATTTTTTATGTTACATTTAAAAAATATTCACTGCCAGTATGTTAGTTATGTCATATTTGTGTTTAACAATTTTTATGAGCCATGCTTATAATTTTTATATGTCCAGGTGTGTAACATACTACTTCTTTGGTTAATATTTTCTATGGGCATTTTCTCATGGTGAATATTTCTTCTTTTGGGATTAATGCGTATCGGGCCATCCTATATGGTTGGAGTAAGAAATTATCTTTCCAGATGTAACATGGCCAGGCTTTGAGTTTTCTCTAAATTTCCTAGCTGACTAATTTCCTCTCCGGATAGGTAATATATTTTCAGACTTCACACTAATTTAATATACACGACAGGGCTTGTATTTCCCATGGTATTATTATTATTTAATCTATAGACTTGGAAGAAGATACCTTCCTGTTGTTTGGAGTCTCAGTTCTAACTTGTAGCCACAGGTTTCCTTTCATGAGTGGGTAAAGCTAAGTTCATAGCCAGAACTATGCAACATGCAGTCCACTCCCCTACTGTGGCTTTTAATTCTCTTTTTGCGCCTACTAATAGGAATGCCCCTTTCTTTTTTTACAGGCTCAACTGTCCATTAAAAAAAAAAAAAGCAAACATAGAGTTATTTTAGCATTTCTAGGTATTGGAACAGCAAAATAAAATTCTGCAATAACTGAGCTCCATTTTGCATGAAACTGAAAGATCCTCACTGACCCTTCAACCAGTAATAATCTGTATCCACCGTTTTTGCTTCACTGGAGCTGCTACTTCTACCTGTGACCGCAGTCACCTTTAGTGTCATGCTTTCAGTTTACTTGATCTCTTAGCAGGAACTGGTACAACCAACCATTTTCTTCTGGAACACATTTTTTCTTACAATCTATGCCAGGTTCTCTTTTTTTTTTCTTTTACTTCTGATTGTTCTTTTTCATTATTTTTCCAGGTCCTCCTTTAATACCCTTTGGTTATTAAAAGTTTACAGGTTATTACTGGATTCACATCACATCTCCCTCTACAGTGTATTCCCAGGTATTCTCAAGCATTCCTTTACGTTCAATTGTTAAACTCTATGCAAATAATGTCTTTATTTTGTTTTTTCACTAGCCAAAATATCTGACATTTTCACAGGATGAGTTAAGGAATTTCAAACCAAATATTGTTTTCCCTTCCCAAAACTATTATTATTTTTCCTGTTATTCTTCCTTTTAGTAAATTCCAAATCTTCTCTGCTCAGTCGCTTCAGGTAGGACCTAGGGAAGATTCATTTATACCTCCATCCTCTTTTCCCTTTACCTTTTTGACCTTCTGGGTCCACTGTACCAGTAACACATTTTTGTTTGTTTGTTTTTCAGATTTTGCCATTCCTTTTCTTGGTGTATGAACACTCAGACCCTTGAGAACATCTGCTTTCTATGTGGGGTATCATGGGGCTTAGATTCTGCCCTCTTCCTGCTACTTCACCTCTGCCCCTGGTAGGCATAATTATATCAAGTGGACCTTTACTTGCTTCTCTTTCAGCTCTATATATTTTCTTTCATCCTATGTTTTGCATTTGGTAGGCCTATATACCTTATTTCAATGTTTCAGTGTTCCAATTAACACATTGCTGGATGGACCTTTTAAAGCAGTACTACGGATTTTAGAAGAGTCAGTAAATTTGCTGATGTTCAAGATAATGTATGTTGACTCAAGGATTCCTCCTGAACTCATGTCCAAATTTGTGGGGTATTTATTCACAGCTTCCTCCCCCAGTTTCACTGAAGTCAATTTCTTACTTTTACTACTTTTGATATTTTGAGTTGGTGTCAAATGAGAGTGCAATAATGCCTTTATTTTGTCAACTTTAACTAGAAGATATTGAAAAACTGCTAGCGTTATTCAGATTTTGGACATATGGTAGTCACTTACTGATTACAGGCATGTCTGTAGGATTCTGACAGGTTAAAATCTTATCCTAATTGTGTCATGCTTGTAATAACGGCTGCATGTCAAGTAGGCCACAGGAAAACTGTTCAGAAATACATTCAGTTAAATATTTTAAAGCACCTTTCTCCTTAAGAAATCTTGAGTAGAACAAATCCTCATGGGAGTCTCTTGGATTAGCTATTAAGGCTATTAATAAATATAGATTGCAGGACAGAGCTGCCTTATGGCTACAATACAAGTGATTGTGGAAGCACAGATGCCCATTGACATCTGGTTGACCTAATTTTCATAATTTTATAGAAACAGGTAAAAGAATGAAATTTTCAAGAATGGGTATCTCCCAGAATATACCTCGTGATCATTCTTGTGGACCCCATCTTGTTAATGATTTTCAATTGATTAAAATCTTTTAATGAAGAAACTTTTATTACATTGACATTTATCTCACACTTTCCATGCTAAATTATTACTTTTAATTGACTCAGATTATTTACCCTCTGACAAAAACAGACAACTTACATTTCTTCAAAAATGAAAGATTTCACAGACTTTGGCTTTTTTTTTCCAAAATATTATATGAAATTTATCAATTTCACATTTGTATTTGTGGACTACACAAAATTTTAGTCCATAATGCTCTGATTCCTACAGAAGGACTGTTGAATTTTCACAATAGTGAGGAGTATTTGAGCAGAAGAGGCGAGACTAGCACCATCTTTCCCTGACCCTCTGAAATCACATTGGGTTCAGGGATGGAACACATTTCCTTTCTTATTTTAGAGAAGCATGGAAGTTGTGACTGAAAGATTCTCTTGACAGGTCAAGATAGCATCATCATTTCAGGAAGCCCTGTTTATTGGTTGATGGTTAAGCTAATGTGTCAACTCGGCCAGGTTATTGTGCCCAGTTGTTTGGTCAAGCAAGCACTGGGTTAATAGTAATACAAGGACATTTATGGGCTTTAATCATCAATGAGTTTACTGCATAGATTGCTGATAATTCTGCTTCAACCAGGGAGATTGCCATTAGCAATGAGTGATGTTTTATCCAGTCAGTTGAACACCTTAAAAGGGGAAGTGATTTCAGCATTAAGAGAGAATTTCCCAGCTGTCTTTGGACAGCCAACATCTCCCAGAAACTCACAAAGGATCTTCATTGGACTTTCATCAGAGCCTCTGGTTTGCAGGCTGCCTGCGGAACCTGCCACATGTGCATCACCACGGTCACAGGAGAGACTCTTATACAATCTCAATCTATTTACAGATATCTCTGTTGATTGTTTCCCTTGAGAACCCTGACTAATACAATTGGAATGGTAAAAAATGTTGACTGAGCAAAGAATTGAGACAGGCCGTAACATACTACAGATTTGTGAAACGGACTGTGGTTCTGTATTCAAGGAGACTGCCAGGAAAAAAACTCAAATCAGCTTGTTCCAAACTTTAGGATCTTTACCCACAACATCCCAATCCCGGCTCAAAGTTCTGTATTACTTGGAACACTTTCAGTTGTACATGTTAGAAATCCATCTTGAACTACCCAAAATTTGAAAATAGAAGGGTCCAGTAGAGGACCAGATAACAGATTGAAGTCAGTAGGTACAAGAACTTTTATAACTTTCAAGAATCTCAAAAATAAGAACCAGGACTGAAAGCTGCAATCATCTGACATTGGAACCACAAGGATGAAATTGCAAAAAAGATAATTTCCAAAATGTAGGGGAGTGCTAATCTTAAATCATGGGACTAATGGACAGATACAAAGAGGTGTTCACCATTCCACTGCTGTGTTTTCAAAACTCCCACCAAAAATAATGTGTCAGCATCAATTATGTTAAATTTTAATAAGAAACTCTCTCTAAATATATAATGTTCTTTCTTGACTACTTATATAATTACAATAACATGATTATTAGTATGTTGGGTAGTATAAACTACGCAACAATAAAACAGGCATATTCAGTGTGTCAATGGTAAGATTATTTTGACACATCTAAAAGCTTGAAAAAAGACACAGTGGAACATCAATAATTATTCATTGGTTACTAAGCTGATTGTGATTTTAATATGTCAATAAATGTGCCAGGACTATATATAACACAGAGGTCTCTGTCGTTGAGAGGAGTCAGCCAGTATCAAAAGTTGCAAGGAACTTGAACTGCAATGTGTTTCAGGGAGGAAGCAGAATCAAGAATTCTTGTTCCTGTACATAGGCTGTTATAAGTAGGAATCTGAAATGTTTCATTTTATTTACAATTCTGGACAAATTATTTTTGTTTTAAAGATGCAAAATGCACATGAACCTCTGTAAAGGATGTGAGTTATCTGGTTTTTCTCTCCTGTGTTGAAATATCGTGACTACAATTGTCCCAGAGGGGCAGGACCAATTCAATCAAGGTTATTTCCCTATCTACCTACCTATATATGCATACATGTGTATGTGTATATGTATATGTGTGTATATATATATATATATATATATATATATTCATATATGTATATGCATGTATGTATATATGTATATGTGTATATATATGCATGCATGATTATATGTATCTATAATCAATTTATCTATGCATCCCATTCTAAATATCTATCTCTCTTTCTATCTACCTACCTACATGCCACAATAATTGAATGGCTATCTAACACAACACTTTAAAACAGCAATAAAATATTTGAGAATAAATAAACATGCATTAATGGATGGTTACATTAAATGCATATGAATATAAGTTAGATAAAGTCTTGAACTTTTATGATGCTGAATGGCTGGAATTAATCTCACTTTCCCAGTTGGGCTAAAAGAAATGGTTCTTTTCCTGTGCTGTGTGAAGACTGCCATGGGGATGGGGTGGGAGATCTGTTTAAAAGTTTATTTTATTTGTGTATTACTGTCATTTGGATAAATTTTAATAAACTTAATAATTTATTATTATGCCATGACAGTCCATATCAGAAGGGCCTTACCACTTAGCATGTCCCAGCGCTCTTCTATCTACCTGGAAGTCCTTTTCTAAAAAGTCTCTTGAGCATGTTAGGACAGAAGCAGCTTATATCACAAGACTGATGGGAGTTGACGTCTACATACCAGTGCCTTTCACCTTGATTGGCAAAACTCTGAGCTTCAACCCACCGGCTCCCTGGGTTGGCCCAGAGGGATTCAGCTGTGATTCCCAGCAGTGCAACTGCCTTGTTGGCTTTCTGGTGCCTGCCTTTCCTTTGCTGGCACATCTAGCGCACATCCCCAGTGCTTCAGCTTCCCAAGAAATTGCTTACACTTGAATCCTAGTCTCAAGAGTCTCCTTCTGAAAACCTTGACATTTAGACTGTCCTAAAGTTAAACAGTCTCTGAGCACTGTTGATAATATGACAGCTAACCCTTGTATATTTAGTACCACAATGCAGTGAAATGATTGATGCTCTGGAATTATAAGCCTTGAGAGGTCTTCTGTCAACTAGGGATTCCTTAGACAAATGTGATTGTATGGGCTTCCACAACCATGATCCACAGGCAACACATAGCTGCCTGAACCTAAAGGAGGGCATACCTTGAATAAAGTGAATGTAAAGAGGCATATAAAGTGTCATAGAGCTACTGACATGAATCAGATGAAGTGGTATGAAGTGATAATTATACATACACATGTGTATTAGTCAGCCAAAGGGGTGCTAATGCAAAATACCAGAAATGGGTTGGTCTTTATAAAAGGTATTTATTTAGGGTAGAAGTCCACAGATACCAGGCCAGAAAGCATAAGTTTCTTCCCTCACCAAAGTCCATTGTCACGTGTTGGAGCAAGACAGCTGCCAACATTTGCCAGGGTTCAGGCTTCTTGGGTTCCTCTCTTCCCGGGGCTGCGTTTCTCTCTGGGCTTAGCGTCTCTACTTCCTCCACAAGGTCAGCTGTAGACTATCAGGCAAATGGCTGACTTCTCTTCTCCTGGGGCGTTCTCTCCAACATCAAAACTCCAACATCAAAACTGCTTCCTTTGTCCTTTGCCTTGCCTTTTATATTTGATTCCCCCACCCACCAAGGGGTGGGGCTCAACACCCTACTGACGTGGCCCAATCAAAGCCCCAGTTATAACTTGATCATGCCCAGATGAACAGATCAGTTTACAAGCATAATCTAATATAGATTTTTGGAATTCATAATTACATCAAACTGCCAAACGGCTACAACATGCATATAGGTATGTAGAAGTAGTCCTTGAGTTAAAAATAATTTAACTGAATTTTAATTTCAAAAACAATTTTCATTGTTAAATATTTATAGATAATCACAGCGAAAAAATAGCTACATGCATAAATAGGAAAATATGCATAGTATTTTCTTATCTGTTTTTCAGCTTAAAATATAATATCCATGTCAATAAAGTACATCAATTATTCAAAATTGATTAATATTTCATTTTGATCAATATTTATTTGTGTTTCCTATGGCATTTTGTAAGTTTTCACATAAAAATTTGCTCCAAATTTTAAAATATTGTATAATACTATGAATGAGATTTAAATTTTTAAACTGTTTTTCCATATATAGTACAGATATAACTTTTTACTTTTCATTTTGTCCTTTTCCAACTTAATTAAGTCTCTTTATAGTTCCAAAGTGTTTCAATAGATTTGCTTGGATTTTTAGTTAGAAAACCTTTCCACTGGCAAATAATGATAATGATGCTTACTCAGTTTTCATGAGTACAATTAATTACCTCTTTCATTCTTTATTGCAATGGATAAAATCCAAGAAAATGCTGAGTAATAGTGGTGAAAATGGATGACCTTCTGAAAGTTTTAACTGGTAAACCCTGCAGTGCTTCAGCAATTTTGTTGTTTGCTATTGATAATATATCACACTAAGAAAGTGTCAGTCTCTCATTATTTTTCGTAATTTATTTTTATATAATGAGAAGATGTTAAAGTTTCAATGACTTTTTATAGTTATTGAAATACTAATAATTTCTTTTTTATTTCCCTGCCTAAAATATGTTAATATTACAATATACAATACATAATAATGCAATATTACCCTTAAGTCTTTTAATAAATTTTGTTTACCATGTTGTTTATTAATTATGTCATGATATATCATGACTGAGAGCTGTCATGTTCTGTTTATGCTATTTTTTTTTTCTCATCTGTAGCCATCAGGACTGTGCGATCATCTTGTATTCTGCAGTCAGATAATCCAAACAATTTGACTAAAATTTATTATAATGGAAACTATCTGGTTCATGAAAAACCTTAAAGAACTAACCCATCACCTGGACAATAGTTTTTGAAGAGACAATTTTATAAACCATTGATTTTTTGGTCTGTTTAATTTTTCCAACATTTTGAGATAAATTTGAGAATTATTTTTTATGGAAATTTACAATAGAAAATCAAAATCCAAAAGGATTTCAAGTGGCACAGAATCTAATTTTGTAAGCCTCAACAAAGTGGGGTTATTCACATATATTCTATTTTGTCCTTCAGTCAATGCTTTAGCTTTGTCTTATTTATTTATTTAATTTTTGATGTGGTCATTAATTTGCCACCAGGTTTCAGTTTTTAATTAATAAAATTTTACTTTTGTTTTTCTTACTTTATTTTCCTCATTTTTCAAACTGTTTTATTTTAGATTTTCAAACTCCCTAAAACCTTTAGCTCATTTGTTTTCTTTCTTTCCCCTTTTAATTGTGAAAGGAATTCATGTTATATGTATTCATTTTATATATCATTGGCTGAATACCATTTTTCACATTTCACTGTAATTTGTCATCTTAACATCAGTAGTTGAGTTTATTGATGATAGTACTACATAGCCTACATTACTGTTTCTGCCAATAATTATGCCAACATTTTTTGTGTGTTCCCAATCTTACCCTACAGAATACTATTTAATATAGTTCCTTCTGCTCCCTTTTCCCCTTGGAACTATTGACACATCAGAAGCTAAAATCCCCTGAGTGGATGTAGAAAACGAGCTAGATTGCAAGACTTTTTTTAGAAGCAACTCTGTGGGGGAGAAATGCAGCGCTTTTGTTCATTTCCAGGCATAATTCTCTGATATAGAGGTGGAGGATGGATGTGAATACAAGCCACCCGTTATTTTTCTGCCCAGTAAAGGGTCCTTTCCTACAATGTTGAGGACTGAGTTGACTACCAAATGTTGCTTTTTATGGCCCATTCTCCTTCAGTTAGTGGTAATTCTTCATGGGATTTTTTTTCCATCATTGAACAATACCAATGCTATTTTAACAGACACTTTTTCTCTTTTTTTTCCTACTAATTTTAACAGGGAAATTGGAACGAAGAATTTGTTCCATAAAATTAGCCAAAATTGCATTCCAGAAGTCTTCTGGATATTGAAATTTTTTGCATGCCTCGTCATATATATGGAGATAAGATTTTATTGGAGTGTATGTTGCAGAGTAGGATATTTTATATTCTAATTTTGGTTCCCTCTTTGAAAGTGATCTTGGATTAGCCAGAATACTGGACGTACTTGCATGAACTTAAATATGACTTTTTTAGTATTCAATACAGTGGTGTACTGACAAAAGTTTAAAAATTGGTTCTTGGGAAAAAATAAGTGTGTGTGTATGCATGTACACCTATTACAAATTTCCTGATAGAAAGGATGTGCAGCACACAATTTACAAATAGTAATAAAACATTCTTTGTTAATTTCATTTACCCATTTGGATCTTGCAGAATGCTTTCACTGAGTTTTGCAAAACTCTTATGGCTGAAATTTCTGAGCAAGTATAGTACTGACATGGATGTTGGTTGATATTTTTTATATGCTAATGAATATGATGAAAGTGAAATAATAAAGACTGATCCTGGGACTCCACTTATTCATCAGTGATTGGAGTGTTTTCTTTGCAGAACTGGATACACATCCTCTAAAACTAAAAGAATATTTCCTTGCTATTTTGTGCTATTCAAAATGTAATGATTGCAGGCATGACAATTTTGTTAGCTTAATCTGCACTATTGCATTTTCTTCATCACTTTCTTAATTCTAGATAATCAACAAAACAATATATCAAGCCCTGATCTGGAGAGTTTTCTAATTTCCATGGTGTAAATACTCAAATAAGCCTACCATGGCTAATTTCAAGCTGCCAATGTGATTTGCAGTAGTACATCATTTTATATTATTTCCACCACACAGGTTCAGTAACTTCAAGGGCAGAAATAGTAATGAAAATATAACATAATTAAGAAGGGAAGAGTTTGAATCTGCAACTCTTTGGTTTTTAATATAATTTATTTAATTATATTTCTTTAATTTAATTTTCAATAATGGCTACGTTTAAAAACCAGCTCATTAAAGTCCTGAAAATCTAATGTCTGCTTGTGTGAACCTGTTTGAGTCAGCCACAACACATCACTGACCCCATTGTTTCCCTGACATCTCAGCTCTATTAGACACAGCCCACACCAAGAGCTCTGGGATGTGGTCACTGTGATTACTTCGATAAAGTAATTCAAAATCAGAAGAAAACTAAACCTGTTCTTCCATTTTGTGTTTAAAAAGGGAATTTGTTAATACAAGTGTTAGATGGAGACAATTGGGAAATAATTTTGAATGGTGATTTCCTTTAGTCCAGAATATATGCATAGCAATAAGCTTTTAAAAAAACATTTACCCTACAGTTAGTTTTCCTACACTTGGAAAACATGGACCAAATATTTTAGCCAGTCAGCCTTATCCTCAGGCTGACTCCCAATAAAAAGAAAAGAACAAACTTGGGAAGTATTGTTTCACCAGGCTGAATAAACGTGTAGTTAAACATGACGGAAGGTGTATATTTTATTCCAGCCAACCAAGAGTATAAAAGGGAAATATGAAAGTAAAAGTTTAATAGGAATTTCATGTAATATTCCAGTATTTCATGCAAACATCTTATTTAAATGCTTCATCCCTTTCTCCTCTTTCTTTTCCTCAATTAGATGCTATGCATATGATTGTGCAAATCTGGACAGTGATTTGCCAATTAAATGCAAATCTAAGCTCTAAAATATAACATGATTCCAATTACATTTCAGTATAATCATACACATGAGGTCCCTCAATGGGTTCATTTACTGAGTGAACAAAATTTCAATATGATCAAATTTACTGATATTAATTTGCCACCATATTGATAGATGAATTAAGAGCTCCTTGTAATATGTGCATGTTGCCAACATATTCCTTGACATACGTTGAATACAACCAATAAAACAGCATAGCATTTTCTTATTTGCAACCAGATTTTTTTCGAGAAAACTTTAACTTTAGAATGACAAAGTAGCTTTGGAAGTCTATTGCCTCTCTTTTCCTAGATCATGAGTGAAAAATTAAAACTCAGCTTTAATTTACTGACCCAGCAAGGTCTCAATACTTAAAAAATTGTGGCTAGTTTTTTATAAAAAAATTTTCTAATTTTCTCTTTAAAACAGAATCATTCTCCTACTCTATCATTAAATTGATGAATTAACCTTACTTGTCAGTGAGGACATTTCTTCTGCCTTAGGACAGATTCCTTATTAAAGATGTGCATTCTTGATCTATTATACAAACCTCATGGACTCCAAATGCCTTATTTTTGTGAGAGTAAATTTAAATGTTATTAGAAAAAATTTAAATGTTATTAGAAAGAGCATCTTTCCTATTATATTACTACCATAATATATCTTTCAATACCATATTTCTTATAAGACATATCTTTCAAATATTTAAATTGGATTATTAATTTATTCTTACAGCTTAGGGGCAGGGTTTAAATCTATATGCAAATGTCACAGCTTCTAAAAGTCTGAATTCATCTAGTTTGTAAAGTGTGACTTTCCATCACAGATAGTATGCATAATCTTCTGGAAAAATAATGACATTCTCCAGTTTATCTTTAGTATAATAACTGAATAGGAACATTTGAATACTTATATGTATATAAGTTCTAGTTTACACATATATATGTTTATATAAGAACATATCTGCACAGAAAGCCTTACAATATGTTCCCATTCACTGTCAAGTTGATACTATTAAATATCAAGATTAATCCAAATAAATATGATTTTGAACTTATTCTCAAGGACTAATAAATTTGAAATAATTATGAAATATTCAGAAAATAATGTGCAAAGGAAGTGCATATTTTCACAGTCTCTGGTAGGAAAATAAAATTATATATACAGTTAACACAGTTTTATTTTAAAATAACACCAGAAATAATCATTCTGTAGTCTCTGTTAACATGTTTTTTCCTTCATAACAATTATTTATAGAAGCATATTCTTCATATACAGCTTAATAGTCCCTTGAGGTCTTCATAAAGATCATCTAATGCATCTCCTTTTCTAACCTTAATATGATCATGCTCGGTTATTAAATCATCCCTAATGGATCTGTTTTTTCAGGCTAAGTGCATCCATGTCCTTTTTAATAATAAATTCTTCCTGCAGGTCAAGCTGCTTCAACCACTGGCCTATGACACCATTCCAGGGTAGTGACTGGGTCATATTTACCATCATTCTTATCTCTTGTTAGTCATACCATCCCCTACATTCATAGTAGACACTCAATAAATGCTTGTAGAATGAATGATTTCCAAATCAATGTTAGAATATTACTTAGCCCCTACCGTGTACTGGACAAAGTATTCAAGATAAATGTGACACATACAGTCTTATACCTGAGGGAATTTCAGGCATGGACAGAGCACATTTGTGAAACAAAGTGATAAATGATATAGTGGAAAAATATACAAGTACCAGTGGAAAACCTTCATCTTAGGGAGTTGGAAATGACCTCAAAGAGGAAGCAAAAGGTAGACTTTGTAACACAATCATGCCAGGGAAACTCAGGCAGAGGAATAGCATATTGAATGGCCTACAGACCTGAGAGAGGCAGTACTTTCCTGAGAACTGCAAGTAGTTTAGTATGCTTAGAGATTTAAGTTCATTATTTTGGTATAGACATGAGAGGTATGGAAACATTTAGCTAATCAAGTATTACCACATGCATTGAACAATCCATCTATGTCCTCATGGCTATGAAAAGCCACCTTTATTTTCTGCTTCAAGTGTACACATCCATTCCTATTTTTGGACTTTTAATTAAACTCAATTAATTTGTTTATTCCTGTGCCATTTTTTACATTTTATTTATTACAGTTTTATTACAGTAATTTGATTAGATTGTAGGGAAAAGGTCAAAAGTGTGGGAATGGATTTGGATTTGAAGAGAGTGCGAATATATGGAATAACTTCTGCAGGGTATGAATAGAGTTTCTAAATAACAGGAATGTTTTAGTTTCTTGGGCGAATAACATGAAATGGGTCGGGTTAAACACTGGGACTTGATTAACTCATGTTTCTGAGGCTAAAAGACTGTCTATATCATGGCATAAAGGTAATGCTTTCTCCCCAAAGCCTGGTGCCCTGGGGCTGGCTGCAGGTGATCTTTGGTCTTTAGCTTGTCACAGGGCAAGGCACATGGTGGCCTCTCCTGCCTTCTCAGTTCTCTCCTGTTTTCCTTGATTTCAGCTCCTTACCTCCTGAGGCTTTCTCTAACTGAATTTCACTCTGCTTATAAAGGCTCACTAATAGGCTTATGACCCATCCAGACTGAGAAGGGTCACACCTTAACCAAAGTAACCCCATCAAAAGGCCCTACTAACAATGGGTTTACAACCATAGGAACAGATTAGATTTAAGAGCATGTTTTTGGGTACGTACAGCTCCAAACCACCACAAGGAGTTTCCCACATAACAGGATTGCTGGGCAGGTTTGAGACCCTAGATCAGGTTGGATGCCATTGCATCTAAAGCTATGTGGTTTCCCCCCTCAGCCTTCAGAATCCTCGGTGAAGAACTCAGAAAGCAGATGGGCACAGAAAGTACATAACTCAGTTATGGAACTTAGGTTGGAGAAGTTTTGAACGCAGGAAAGTAATTGGACCATGGAGCCATTGGTTCAAAGCTTTATAGGGGTGAAAGTAAAGTCAGATTATGATAATCACAGTTGGTAAACAGACAGAAACCTCTGCATTTACAATATAGAAAGATTAGGAGTAAGAGGATGGAAAGGATGAACAATGATGCTAAGAGAAACTGGATAGTTCAAATTCACTTTCCAGAGTTAAAACATTTCCTAGTTTTCAGGAAGGTCAGTGATAGAGTAGATGCAATTAGCTGGCCATTTGAATAAAACAGGTCTACGAAATCAAAGGTTTGGAGATGACTGTTCTATTCATTTCCAGGAAATGTGATCATGGGTGGCACATCCAGGAAATCCTAGGTAAGGAATACCGGAAGCGAAAATGGAAAGGGACAGTGGGGAGAAGAGGAAATACAATTATTCCTGGAATAACCTGAGCTATTTACATAGCTCCAAGAAAGATATCAGGACACAAAAGGATTATTTGAATGACTGAACACAATTAATAAAGAATTATTTCCAGTTTACTATAACCAGTCATGAGCATATCATTGATATATAGTGGGGTTATAATATTAATACTTAATTTGTAAACTCTCAGCTTGCTTTTTGTTCAAATCATAAATAGTTAGCTCGTATTTTTCTGTTATAAGCTGCTCTTTTGTTAAGTCATTCTCACTTTGGATAATATTATCAACATCTGGGACCTGTTCTCAAACTCTGCACATGTTCTTAGTCAAAGTTCAATTTCTATATTAAAAATTTGTGGTTGTGGCTCAAGCAGCTGGGCACCTGCCTCTCACATGGGAGGTCCTGGGTCCAGTTCCCGGTGCCTCCAAAAGAAGATGAGCTGATGCAACGAGCTGATGCAATGAGCTGATGCAACAAGCAGATGCAACAAGCAGAGACAGTGAGCAGAGGATGAGTGGAAACAATGAGCAGACAGATGGAGCCATTTTGGAAGGGAAAGAAATTTATTGATTATTTTGTCAAGAGTCTTTATTTTTCTTCATATATCCTCCAAAATTCGTGCTGCTGGTTACTGAAAACTAGGCAATGTACAATTGCACAGTCCTGCAGTTTGTTTTCTTTCTCTAATGAGGCACTCACTAATTGCATCCAATCATCTCAGACTCCTGCTTTGGCTGTACCAAGGACGAGAGTGTTTTATTCAGATTTCTTAGATGATACATGGAAGATATGAGCTTCCATAATCCTTCCTAAATTAAGTGTCTACTGTGCTGCTTTATGCCCACTGTCAATTAATTGAGCTAATACTGCACATATTTGACACTCAGTGTTTGCTAAATTAGTATGAGTCTTCCTCCATTTTGTTTCTTTAATTCTGTCCTAGATATTTGCTTTTGGTGGTGTATTCCAACTGAGGTTGGCAGAATTTCTGTGAAGACAACCAAAAGCTGTTTATCTTGACTTTTCTGACTTCCTGGTTTTTAGAAACTGGACAAATGCTGGTGAAGCTGCAGATAATTTGGATCACTCATAATTTGATGGTGAAAATATAAAATGGTAGATATTCTGGAAAACTGTTTGACAGTTTCTTATAAAACTAAATAAGCAATTATCTTATATCTTAGCAATTGCACTCCTGGGCAAGTATCCCAGAGAACAACTTAAGTTCATACAAAACCCTGTACATGGTACATGTCATAGCAGCTTTTCTTTTTTTTTTTAAAGATTTATTTTATTTATTTATTTATCGCCCCCTTGCTGCTTGTATTTTACTGTGTCCATTCGCTGTGTGTTTCTTCCGTGTCTGCTTATCTCCCCCTTGCTGCGAGGTCCTGCTGCATCAGCCCACCGTGCCACGCGGGCTGGCCTGCCCTCACAAGGAGGGCCCGGGAAGCGAACCCGGGGCCTCCCATATGGTAAACAGGAGCTCTATCCATTGAGCCACACCCGCTTCCCGCAGCTTTTTTTCATAAGAGCTCCAAACTGGAAACAATCTAAGTTTCCATCCCTGGTGAATGGTTAAACAGATGGTGGTAATCCATACAACAGAATACCATTCAGCAATAAAAAGAACACATTTGCAGTACAAGCAACAACCTCAATGACTCTTGAGAGAATTATGTGAAGTGAAAAAAAGCCAGTCCTAAAAGGTCACAGACTGAATGATTCCATTTATATAAATTTCTTGAAATGTCAAAATTATAGAAATGGAGAACATGAATGGTACCAGGGATCAGGGATGGGGTGTGGAGTGGGAGAGATCCTTGTTGGTGATGGAAATGTTTTCTAATTAGACTTTGTCCATAGTGTAGTATAATTTTACAAGATGGTCTTTGGGAGTAACTGGGTGAATGGTGCATAGTAGAGTTCAATATTATTTCTCATAGAAGAAGAGGAGAAGGGGATAGGAAGCAGAAAGAAAATTTAAGGAAATAATGGACCCAAATTTCCCAACTATAATGAATGACATGAATATACATGTCCAAGAAGCACATTGGACTCCAGTAAGAATAAATCCAAATAGACCTAATCCAAAACACATAATATTCAAAATGTCAAATGTCAAAGATAAAGAGAAAATTTTGAAAGCAGCAAGGGAAAAACAAAACATCACATGCTAGGGATAGTCAGTAAGACTTAGTGTGGATTTCTCTTCAGAAACCAGGGAGATGAGAAAGCAGTGGTGTGATATAACTAAGATACTGAAAGAGAAAAACTGCCAGCCAAGAATTCATTAACCAGTAAAACTGTCCTTCAAATATGACAGTGAGTTTAAAATATTTACAGATAAACAGAAACTAAGAGAGTTTGTAAACAAGAATCCAGCTCTGCTAAAGGGAATTCTGCAGCCAGAAAAGAAAAGATAGGAGAGATGGACTTGGAAGAGAGTGCAAAAGTGAAGACTATCAGAATGAGTAATCAAAAAGGTAAAAAGACAGACAAAAATATGACATATGAAAAGCAAAGGATAAAATGGTGGAAGTAAGTAATGCCTTTACAGTAATAACATTGAATGTTAATGGATTAAACTCCCTGATTAAAAGACATAGGCTGACAGAATGGATAAAAAACAAACAAACATAATTCATCCATATGTTGTCTGCAGGGGATTCACCCTAGACCCAATGATGCAAATAGAATGATAGTGAAAGGCTGGCAAACGATATTTCATGCAAACAGTAACCAAAAGAGAACAGGGGTAGCTATACTGTCGTCAGACAAAACAGACTTTAAATGCAAAAATAAAACAAAGTGATAAGAGATGCAGAAGTCCATTATATATTAATAAATGGGAAAACCCCCCAGGAAAGTTTAACAATCATAAATATTTATGCACCTAACCAGGGTGTCCCAAGACAGATAGGCATATTCTGGCAAAACTGAAAGGAGAAATGGATGTCTTTACAATAATAGTTGGAGAATTCAACACACTACTCATATTAATAGATAAACTAGACAGATGAATAACAAGGAAACATTAGAGAATAAATAAATGAAATTGAGAACAAAAATTAAAATATAAACAAAATCAACAAAACTAAAAGCTATTTCTTTGAGAAGATCAATAAAATTGATGAACCCTTAGCTAGACTAACAAAGAAAAAGGAGAGAAGATACAAACAAATAAAATAAGGAATGAAATGGGGACATTATGACTGACCACACAGAAATAACAAAGGTCATAAAAGGATATTATGAGAAACTGTATGCCAACAAATTAGACAACCTAGATGAAATGGACAAATTCCTAGAAATGCACGAACTACCTACATTGACTCTACAAGAAATAAAAAAACTTAACAAACTTATCACAACTAAAGAGATTGAATCAGTCAGCAAAAATTTCCCAAAAAAGAAAAGTCCAGATGAATCATACCAAAAATTTTGCTTAAACTTCTCCAAAAAATTGAAAAGGAGGGGAAATTACCAATACATTTGAAGAAGCCAAAATTGCCCTAATACCCAAGCCAGATAAAGATACTACAAAGGAAAGAAAATTACAGACCAATCTCAGATGACATTATCCTATATTTATAAAATTCTGCAATATCAATGACAAAGTTATTAGAGCTAATAAATGAGTTCAGCAAATTGGTAGTATACAAGATCAACATGCAAAAATCAGTAGTGTTTCTATACACCAGTTATAAGCAAACTGAGGAAGATATCAAGAGAAATTCCATTCACAATACCAACATAAAGACTCAAATATCTAAGAATTAATTTAACCAGGAATGTAAACGATCTGTATTCAGAAAACTCAAAACATTGTTAAAAGAAATCAAGGAAAACTTAAACAAACAGAAGGATATTCCATGTTCATGGATTGGAAGACTAAACATTGTGAAGATGTCAGTTCTACTCAAAATGACTTATAGTTCAACACAATACCAAACAAACTTTCATCAACCTACTTTACAGAAATATAAAAGTCAATTTGCAAATTTATTTGGAGGGGAAAGGGGTCTTGAATAGCTAAAAACATTCTGAAAAAGAAGAGTGATTTTGGAGGACTCATGCTTCCTGACCTTGAATTGTATTATAAATCTATGTGAAAACAGCAATGTATTAGCGTAAAGATAAACCCACTGATCAATGGAATCAAACTAAGAGTTCAGACATAGACCCACACCTCTATGGTCAGCTGATTTTTGATAACCCCACCAAGTCCACTTTACTGGGACAGAAGTGTCCCTTCAACAAATGATGCTGGGAGAACTAGATATCCTTAACCCAAAGAATGAAAGATGATCCTATATAAGAATCAATTAAAAATGTATCAAAGACTTAAACTCAAAAGCCAGGACTATGAAAATCCTAGAAGATAATGTAGGGAAAACGATTCAAGATCTTGAGGTAGGTGGGGGTTTCTTAAACCTTACATCCAAAGCACAAGCAATGAAAGAAAAAAAAAAAACAGATAAATAAGACCTCCTCAAAATAAAACACTTTTACATCTCAAAGGAATTTGTGAAGAGGTTAAAAAGGCAGCCTACTCAATGGAAGAAAATATTTGGAAATCACATATCAGACAAGGGTCTAATATCCATGATATATAAAAAGTTCCTACAGCTCATCAATTAAAAGTCAAATAACCCAATTACAAAATGGGCAAAAGTCCTGAATAGACATTTTTCTAAAGAAGAAATATAAATGGTGAAAAAAACACATGAAAAAATGTTCAACATCAAACGGCTATTAGGGAAATGCAAATCAAAGCTACAATGAGTTAGCAGTTCATAACAACTGGAATGGCCACTACTAAAGAGATAGAAATCTCTAAGTGTCAGAGAGGATATGGAGAGATAAGAGTACGTTTTTATTTAACTCTGCGTTCTGGATTTCCTTACATTGGCAAGAATTATTAAGACTAAATACCTGGCCCAGAGAGAACAAGATGAAATTAAATTCTTAGCACAATAAGTTACCTTCTTACAGCCTACAGAACGGTCATATGGGGAACTAAATAAATTGCTTATTGTATCACAGTTTAACATGTGGCAATCCCAGGTATAAGAAGTCCTGCACTAAATCTAGTGCCTCATAGGTCACATGTAGAATGGTAGCATCACTGTGGAAGCCTGTGTGGCAGTTCCTAAAGAAGTTGAATATAGATCTGTGACAGGATCCAGCAATACAACTACAAGGTATATGCCCAGAAGAACTGAGAGCAGTGACACAAACAGGCATCTGCACACTGATGTTCATAGCAGCATTATTCACAATTGCCAAAAGATGGAAACAGCCAGGTGTCCATCAACTAATGAATGAATAAACTAACTGGCATATACACATGAAGGAATATTATTCAGCTATAAGAAAAAATTAAGTCTTTAAGCATATGACAACATGGATGGGACTGGAAGACATTGTGTTGAGTGAAGTAGGCTAGACTCAATAGGACAAATATTGTATGATTTCGCTATTATGCACTAAATATAAAGAGCAAACTCATGAAGTTAATAGCTAGAATATAAATCACGAGAAAAGAGAATGTAGTTACAGATTGGAAAGCTGAAGTTTAAGCTTTGTAGAATTGGTAAAATTTTGTAAAGTTTGGAAATGAATAGAAATGATGAAAGCATATGATAAGGTTTGTAATTAGTAGTGTTAATATATGGGTATGATAGTGGTCGAAAAGGAAAGTCTAAGGACATATATATCACTAGAACGCATACTAAAATTGAAAGATGGGACTGTATAGCATAGCAAACCCTCTTGTTAAAAAAAATATGGTTAATAGTGCATATATAAGAATGTATTTCTCTGAAACAGAATAAATGTATATTAATGTTACAAGAGGTTAATACCAGGGTGATATTTGGGCAAAAATACAACCAAAACAAACTATGGGCAGTAGTCTTTGGTAACGTATTAATAATCTTTCATCAATGGTAAAAAAGGAAGCAGGTTAAGTGTAAGAAACTAGACAAAAATACTAGATATTGTTTGACTCCATCTATGCAAATATATATACAAGTAAATTAAAGAAATAGAAGTATATTAGCAGTTATGCATGGCAGGAGAAGGATAGATTGAGAGGTGACTACTAAGGGGTAGGTTGTTTTTTGCGTTCATTTGTACTAAGGGGTGGGGTTTTTTTGTATTTGTTTGTATTTGTTTCTTTTTTTTTTTGCAGTAATGAAAATGATCCAATATTTATTGAAGTAATGAATGCACAAGTCTGTGATTACACCAAATGCCATTGATTGTACACTTTAGATGAATTGTATGCCTTATGAATAGGTTTCAATAAAATTGATTAATAAATTAAAGACAGGAACAACGCAAAAAATCTAGAATTATCTCAAAATAAAAATGTTTAAAATATTTGTAGATATTCAACTGGTTAGGTGTTCATGCATGAACTATATTTTCACTTTTAAAAATGTCTTTATGACCTTCTCCATTTCCTTACTGTCACCTCTACACTCTCTTTCAGAATCCATTTTCTATCAATTCCTTATTTCCATTTACTAGCGCGGATCTTTGGCTAAATTTCCCAGATAATGCAATCTGTTGTGTTTGTTTTCTGATTCCATTTAGTGCCTCACCAGCTATGTGACTAATAAAGAATTTTTAAACATTTCTCTTTAGAAGACTGACTTGTGGAATATTAAACAAATTTGTGTAGTATTTATCACTGTAAAGAATGGAGCTAAATAAAACACTTTGGAACATGAGATAGTTAAGCAATATGACATTATTTTTCCCCACAGTCATTTAGCTTATGATTTACAACTGTTCAAGTCTTATGGCTCCAATAATAATTCAAATCCTTATTACAGGCTAAGATGAGCAGTTTGTAATGCATTAATAAAAAGTTAATAATGATAGTATTTAAGGATGGACAACCATGTAATTAACTCTGAATTGTTTGGACAAAGAGAGATAAACGTGTTATATTCATTGAGGAAGTGAAAATAATGGCTATGTGTTAATTACCTTAGAGATTATTGAAATGCCTATAGTGTATTTTTAAATTAAATATATAAATAATTTCAATTTCATAGTATTAAAAACTGTCAAATATCAAAAATATTCTAGAAATTTAAACATTATTTGTATGTTGATTTTTGCTTGTCTTGGACTAAAATTTCAGTATGGACTTCCAGTTTGATATGCTTTTTCTATCTTAATCCTTGGTTTATCTTTTCCCTATACCATACTAACACATTCTTGAGAAATTGGGATGGGGTGATGAAAAACCATAACAGCAAAAATTTTGAGTGTCTGCCATTTGACAAATTCTGAACAAATTTCTCATAAATACATGACATATGTAACTTAAAATGAATTCATAGGCAACAACTGATGCTGCCAAAGTATTTGCCATTTAGAAATGAAGAACACGATGAGCATATTTTTTTTTTCTTTTCTCTCTTCTCCCTTCTTCAGCATTTCCTATCTCAAAGCTCAGAAAGCAGACTGTATTCTGAAAAAAGAGATAAAACAAAATGAAGCTACTATGGACAAGTGATTTTAAAATAGAGTCACGAGGCCATTCACAAAGCAACTCCTATGCACACCTCAGCCAGTTATCACAACTGCCGAGGTATGCAAAACCTAAAGCAACAGTATTTCAGAGGGCATCTGAACACCAGGAAACAGATAAAGAAATGAGGAAACGTTCTAACTTGAAGGTCATTCGGAAAGCCCCAAATATTCACCAATTATAATTCTTTGCAGACTATTTATGTAATATTCTTTTTCTTTAAAAGCCCTTGTTTGGAAGCCCCCAGACAGAACATGATTTGGGTTGCTACCTGAATTTGTGTTCCCTGAATTGCAATTTTAAAACCCCAAATAAATGCTTCTGTTGCCTTGCGGTGCAATCTGTAATTTCTCTGTCAACAATTGCAACAAGAAAACCAGAAAATAAGATGGTTCTCTCTATTGAATGTATGCATCTTTTAAGTATCTGTCCACTCTTACTGTAATACTTTAATGGTCCACTTATATGTGAAATATAAAACCTTCTTAATATAGCAGGTCTGAGAAATAGGTTTCCAAATGAGCTACCCTTAGTAGGGGTATAGTGAAAGAAAAGGATTGGTAATTGGGTTTGTTGAGAATGGCCCTCTGGAAATGGCTTCAAAGTTTTAGAGGCAGGTGAGGATGTCTATGGAGATGCATCTGTCCAGAGCTTGATCAGTGATTTAGCAGAGGTGCTGGTTCTGGAGATGGCCCTGGGTGCTCATAGTCACCCTGCCCTGACCCATCACATCCGAGGGACATATACTGTTAACTCCAAAGCAGAGGTTCCTTTCCCTTTGCTTTGCACACCCATGTGAAAATGATAAGAGAGCTCTAAGGATAATAACAACATCTACCACGTAAAAGAAACAAAAAGCAAACCACAAACAAAAACAAAATCATATGACAGAGTTCATTACTATTTTTGGAAAACAGGGAATAGGATTAAAAAGAGATAAGATTTTTTCAGGAATATTTGGATGGCAAGATGCAGTTGAGAAAAAGATTGAAAATGTTGACCAGCCTAATATTTATATATAGAGAGAATGCTAAAGGAATTTCCAAGACATTACCCACACTAGTTTGTGCACAGAGCAAGAGGTTCAGGAAAGTATCAATTGTAGGAATGAGAGTTGGGAAAAGTAGGGGGTAACTGAGGACACTGACAAGGTTACCAACAAATTCCTCCCTTATGAAATTTGCTTGTAAAACTGACATCTTCAAGGACCAGAATATTCCCATTACTTAAACTATTTTCAGAACATGGAGGAAACAAAATTCAGTAAGCTGGAAAAAGAAGATTTTCTTGAATTACTTAAATACTAAGACAGAAGAATTTCTTAGTAAGATTTTAAAAAGTTGATATAAAAAAACTAAGGACAAAAATCATCCATAATATTAAAACATTAAATTCAATGAAAATTCAAGGATGGCCATTATCACTTTTAAGTTTGAGCATGCTCAACTTTCTAATTAAAGAAATAAGACAAGAAAATAATTGATCTGCAAACAATAAAATGATGAGAATACTTATGATAATTTGGGAAATTACAATTCTTTATCCAGAAATTATAGGAGACATTACTGTAGAATTGTTAAAACTAATAATCAAATAAGGTAGCCATACAGAAGGTAAAATGCAAAAAATAAATCATAAAAGTATTAACTTTAAGAGGTATAATGGAAAAAAGCTGATTCATAACAGCTGCAAATATGAAGAAACACTTAAGGAAATATCAATGGTATATGAACAAATAATAAATAAATACCTTTCTGGTATTGTGTGTATCAAATCTTTAAGATGATGAAAATTGTAAGTTCATGTTTAGTGAAATGCCTAGTTTTCACAGAATAGAATGAGGAATGTAAGACAAGACTTTTAAATGGATAAAGTAAATTTCATTGGTTAAGTTAATTTAATAAGCTTATGTAAAGGTAAAGTAACTTATGGTTAATTATAAGGAGTTTATAAAGCATCTTCTAAATTGAAGTACTTAAATGGCTAATTCCAGAAAGACATTATTAATTAGGAACCTAAACTGACTGATGATAAAAAAAGTAACTTCATAAAAGGGAAAATTGTCAGAGGCCACCTCTATCTGTATACTAAAGTGGTGATAAGGAAAGATAACCTTGATTCCATTGGGAATCTTAGGTTTTCACAAAACAATAGAGAAAGTAGTTTTTCCGGTACTGCTAAAGGAAAATACCTGTTAATTAACATAATCATAGTAAAGGTGTAGAATTCAAAATTAAAGTACTAAAATCATTAAGTTCATTTGATATGTTATACATTGCTTTGGAAGTATTTAGAAAATGTATAAAAATTAAAAGAGATACACTTCAGTATTATCAAACTCTCTTGTGTATTTAAACCAAGCCTCAATACCCTGCATGGTGCCTCTCCATTTGAGTTATTAGATAGGTTGTTACTATGACACCTAACACAGTAAAAGTATCTACCACTTCTGGACATGCTCCTGAAGTAGATGGAGAGTATGTTGCAGTTTCAGACTCCTACAGCAGCCAGTGATGGCTCACTATGGCCAGATATAAAATTGTCATTGCCGCCAGACTGGCTGTGTTTCATAGTGCCTAAGGGTGCTATGCACCAGGCTGGCGAAACATCAGAGCTTCCCTCCAAGAGCCAATGTTGCTGCAGCATGCTGGCTGTGTGAAGGATATACCAAGAGGAGCATTAATTACCAGATTAATGTGAGTAGAACCTAAACAGACACAATTAGCATTATGGCCTGCTCCCAAGGAGAGACAATATGTGTGATATTGAAAACCTGGAACTTATATCTATTAACTGCAGCTCAAAGAGCAAATTGTGCATTGATTAGTATTAAATACTGTACCTATGTGGCTGATGAATGTGGTAATATTTCTTCTATTCTAGATCATAAGCAGAGGGATATTGAACACATTAAAAGTCCTGGTAAACTTAATTCATTTTTAAATTAATTAATGAAGAGGACTATATGATAAAGGAATGGCTCTCTTAAGTACTGTCTTTATTTTGCTTGCCATATGTTTGTCTTCTTGTTGCCTATACTGTCTTTGTGAGTTTATGTCTTGGGCAGTGCCTATCTTCGTACCTCTCCTATCTATCCTAGGCATAACCACTGCCATGGGAACTGGGGTTGGTAGTTTGTACCAAACCCAGCAAGTCTACCACAATACCTCCCAAGAGTTTAACCAAAATCATAAAAGAATTCAAGGAAGAATGCAATTTCCCATCAACTTTGGGAGGACGCAGCTTCTGAAAGCACCTTGCCTTTCTCACTCTCATGGTCCAGTATGTCATGGTTGGCCCCCTTTTCGAACCTGCTTACCACCATCTTCTTTATCCTTTTAGTGGGACCGTATACTTCAAAATTCTAACTAAGTTTATTTCTTCCAGAATCAAGGCCTTCCAGAACAAGATATTAATAACATGGGGATTTCATCCAGTTCCAACCATGGTGCTGGACCCATCTTCCCTCCATGTCAATAGAATAGCCAGAGGGTTTTACACTCTGTCAGGCAGGGCCTACTGTCCCTAACCAGCACGAAGCAGCTACAGAAGAATTACCATTGCTCTTCAGTGCCTCCTTAAGAATAAGGGTGTAAACTCTCTTAGGGAAGCGTTGAGGCAGGTTAGTATAGGGAATGAAGGGAGGTGGCTGAGGCTCATCAGAGAACACAGCCATAGACCCCACCCAGAAACTCCTGAGGGGGAGTTTTCTACTAAAGAACAAAGCCAGATAGACCCCACTGAGACCCTGGCCATGAGGTCCCATTTGGAACTCTTTCTGGGTCAAAGAGAAGACCTGGATGATTCCAAACTAAAGGCCTCCTCATTGGCCCCTGAGAGCTAACAGGTGAGGCAAACAGAACAGCAAACAGCGGTGCCCCTCCCTAACATTAGGAAAGGGGAGGAGTAAGGTCTTAAAAAGGCCTAACCTGGGGCCCTACGTGCATGTCTCACCCTGTAGCATGGCCGCAATCCATGTTTTGGATTGTGTATTGATTTTCTTTCCTTGTTTCCTAATAAGTTTTTTACTCCCTTTACTAAAAATAAATAAGTAGAAATTTCAATTAAAAAATCAATATAATTTTCAAAATTGCCAAAATGATTTCACCCAGAGAAAAAGTTACAGGGAAAATCCTCATGTAAAAACTAGTTCATACATTGTATTTTTAACATCATGGGTTTCTGTGTTGTGTTTCATGAAATTAAGTGAAGTAATAAGGATTTTAATTTCATTATAATATGAGATGATGCCCAAATTTGGTATAACCTTACAGTTTATGAAACATGTTTTAAATAATTTTGTGAAGGCACAAATACTGTTTACCTTAGGACTTAATGACTCCATATATTTTTGCTACTATTAATCATTTAGTATGAAAATAATTTTTGTGGTAAATACATTTGTTACTTCCTGCAAGATTCCCATCACCTCATTCTATTTCCTTGTATTCTCTATGGGTGTTTGATTCAACAACATTATAAAGACTCCAGGAATATTCTGCACGTTTATAAAGCAAATTGCTTTTCTGCTGATACTTAAAATGATGACCCTTACAAACGTGAAAAGATATATTGCGTGTGTGTGTGTGTGTGTGTGTGTGTGTGTGAGAAGAGAGAGTACAGTACATTTTGTTGCAGCTCTATATTATGGAGAGAATTGGAGTTCACCAGAATATCCTAAGACATAAGATAAATAGATAATTGCACATGTACATAATAGAATACTATACAGCTATTAACATGAATTGATTAATCAGTTTTTAAAAAAGATTTCATATCATTAATTTCAAAAGGTTGAAGAAATATTTTATAATTTGTCTATATGCCATATTTTTTTTGTTAATTGCCTCTTCCAATTTAAGCATCCTTTTAAAACAATTGCATAAGGCTTTTTTTTTCTCATTATTTTTATTTAGATCTAGAAACAGAACTGGTCTCATTAATTATTTTTCATGATTTACTAATATTTCCTTACCAATTCTTTTAACTGTAAACTTTGAAAACAAAAAAAGGTGCATAAAAAATGTCAAACTTAAAGGACTACTGCAAATAATATAAATGATCAGTCCTCAGGTAAAACTATGGAATTCTCTAACACATAAGAAGCCCATAATTTGCACTTTTGCAATTATAACCGTTTCTATCTTTATATTAAGGAAATCATTACATTTACTTTTATGAAAGTTACTTATTTTCTTGAGAATTAACCACTTTTGTATTACTACCTATGCATTGTAGTTTACTGTATTGTTTTTAAACTTTATATAATTAGTAAATTTCAGGATATTCTTTATCTGGATCCTTTCATTCAAAATGTTGTATTTACATTTCAGCTTGTTTTTGAGCAAAACTAGTTTATTCATTTACATTGTTGTATATTTTTCTATTTTATTACTATAACATAATTTCATTATGCATTACATTGATGGTCATCTTAGTGGTTTCCTGGTTTTGCCTATTAAGAATTAGAACACTGACATTTTATCCTTATCTCTCCATGTACTGGTATAGCATTTCAGTTATACATAATGCAAAGAGAAAAGTAATTTGAACATGAAATATACGGCTCTTCTACTTTACTACCTACTAACAAGTTCATTTCCCAAATTACTGTGCCCGTGGAAATGTCCACCAGCACTTGGTATTTTCAGTCTTTTTTATTGTAGATATTCTGTTTGCTACTAGAGGCATCTGTCTTTGTAGTTTTAATTTGCTTCCCTCTGATTACAATGGATCTGAGCATCTATTTCATAATGATTTTGATAGTGTGGATGCCTCTTTTGTGAATATCTGTTCTATTCTCCTTCTTTTGCTAACTGGTTATATATATTTCAATTTGTACAAGTTATTTAGTTATTATGGATATGACTTAAAGTCAGGAATAAAAATAGTAAATATTTTCACAAAATTTGTAGTGATTTTACTATCTTAATATTGTATTTCAATAGCAGTTTAAGTTTGATGTATTTATTTATTTATTTATT
>JAQZBX010017866.1:0-35156 GCA_029593785.1 Cabassous unicinctus | reverse complement strand
GTATAGTTGCATATTGAAGGATAGGACAGATGGGAAGTGATATTACTGAGTCTGGTGTTGCAGGGTTGACAGATGGGTAGATTAGGAAGGGCCTGTAACTATGAATCATGTCATTCCATGAGTCAAGACTGCAGAGTGTCACATGCCACAGGGGGATGTGGTGGAAGGAACAGTTAAGATCCAATGGGGTATTTAGTGGGCACAGTAAATGTTTCTCATTGTCTTATAGTAATGAACACAGGACATGGTAAATATCATCAAAAATTATTAAACTGTGCAGTCTATATTGTAAACAATACTGTAAACCATCAACAATTGATTAATTGCCATATTTTACTATCTGTATAACAGTTATAAAAATGCTAACATCCATATAAAAGGTTTTAATATGGGGTCGGGAAGGGGTAGGGAGGTTGGGTGTGTGGGATTCTTTAGTATTCCGTGTGTGACTGCTGTGACCTAAAATTTTTTTGAAAATAAATTGAAAATTTGGGAGACACTGGGGAATGAGAGGGGCAATGTGTAATGGTACACTGGACATCCGATAATGCAGTGATAAAAGGAAAAAAGAATAAGTTTTAAAAGAGTTTTTTTTTTATTTTCTTCCCATTTTTTTGAATGTCCCAATCCACTAATTATATTTTATTTTTAGTTTAGTTTCTTTTTTTTTCTTCTGAGCTTCCTTGTACTTATCTCTTTCATTTAATCTTATCATTATTATTTCTTTTTCCTATTAATTTTATTTCATTATTATATGAGCTTCATGTTCAGGGAATGTTTGGATCACAGAAGGGCTACAATGGGGGCAGTAAAAGTTCATTGTTGTGGGTTGTATGGGATGTGGGATTCATGGGAGTAAGGTCATCTGAATATACATGAAAGATATATAAAAATTTTCAAATGATCAAGGGATGGGGCATGGTCACAGAGGGCAGACAATCCCTCAATAAATGAGGGAATCTGAATTCCCAGCCTGGAGAACTCTGCCACATTCTCCAAGGAAGCAGCAACTGTCCCCTGAGTGCATAGGCAGTGTCTGGCAAAAGAGGATGGCCTACTGATGGGTTCCTGTTATTGAGTACTTGCTTTATGAATCTATGCTCATGTAATTGAAACTTAACCTACTGTTATGGGGTGCCTAAGGGTTGCCATCTGGGAGCCTCTTTGTTATTCAAATGTGGCCTCTCTCTAAGCCAAACTCAGCATTTGAATGCATTAACTTCCCCCCAACATGGGACATGACTCCTGGGGATGAACCTCCCTAGCAAAGAGTATTAATACCAATTGCAAACTATCAACATGATCGGAAAAAAACTTGAATAAAAGGGGGAAAGAGTAAAGAGAAATGAGTTTATGTGGTTAAGAGACTTCAAAGAGAGTCAGGAGGTCATCCAAGAGGTAATGCTTACGCACACCTCAGTAGGATCTCATAGAACACCAAAGTGGGTATCACCCCACACAGAAGGGATCCTGAGGGCTCTGGAGACACCCAGGTCCTATATAAGTGGGGATAGTCACAGAGATTGATGCCTTATTAGTAGGCTCCTCTTTGAAATCTGTGCTTCTGAGAGTGACAGAGTCAGACTCAAATAAGTCCTTCCTACACATGGTCCATCAGTCCCTTCTATTCAAACCTATAAGTGATGCTTGAGGTTTTAGGTGTACTTAAAAAGACTGGAGCCTCTAGCCTACCTATGTGTCAGCTGTGTCTGCAATCTCGGTGCAGCTGCAAGGCCTACCCTATAGCTCAATGGACTCATCCAAGTCACCTAGCGAGGAGACGACTATGGGCAACAGCCATCCTAGGGAATGGAGAGGGCCTGCAGCTGCAGGCAGGATAATCCAGTCCACCGTATCCATGGAATATAAACCTTCTCTCACTTGGAGGTGGAGTGGACATCACCATCCCAAAACCCCAGGATTGGGGTAAGAGCTATGGAATAGAATGGATTTGGTGGTGTCCTGTCATATATTGTGATTCAAGCAATAGAAGGAATTGTAACAGTGAGATGGAGACGGTGGCCACTGGACATTTTCAGGCCAGGAAGGGGAGAGGCAGTTGAAATACAAGGGCTTTTTGGGACTGGGATGTTGTCATGAGTGGCATTGTGGCGACAGATGTAGGCCATTTTACATCAGCATATACCACACAGAACTGTGTGGGAGAGAGGGTGGTCTATGATGTGAAATGCATTCTATGCTTGGTGGCAAAGCCCCAGGATGTGAATATCCATTGCAGTTGACGTCCCACACTGCTGAAGGATGTTGGTGTAGGATGTTGTGGGAGGTGTGGGAGGTGGGGAACATGAGAATCCCTGTAACTTCTGAGTAATAGTTAGGTAATCTGAGCATCTTTAAAACATATAGATTTATAAAATAACTTTTATGTAAGAAAATTCACATATATTCATATGCATTTGTATATCATTTTACAAATATTGGTATGTACTGAGAAAAATCTTGATTGTTATGAACAATAAAAATTTTTTTAAAAATTAAATAAAATAAAATAAATCTTCAAAATGAATTGATAATAATTAAAACATATGATGGTGTTTGTTAAAAAAAAAAGAAATATGAATGCCTGAAAGGATATCATATATAAAACTATAATAAAATAATATTCACACAAAAAAACTCAATGTCTTCAGGCAACGTTAGGGAAAAGCAGTGTTTTTAAGTTGATTGTAATTAAAAACACATGTATAGCATTGTAAGAAACAAGAATTTTACTTAGATTTTGAAAGTGAGGGACCGGCAGATTTGGCATAGTAAAAGCAGTGTTTTGCCATTCATTGTAAGTTAAAACAAGTGAATAGCTGCCAATGTAATGAGTATATTGCTTAGTTTTAAAAAGTGAAGAATCCAGTGTTTTGGCATAGTATAAGCTAAAAGCAGTGTTTTTACCTTGATAATCAGTGAATGCACAAACACAGGCATAGCAGCAAATGAAAGACAAACCTTATTTAGTTTTGCAAAGTGAAGAAACCACTGCATTGGCTTAGCTTTAGGTAAAAGCTGTGTGTTGACATGTGAGTGAAATCAAGGGCATAGCAGCCAAACAAGAATGTTACTGACCTTTCAAACTTGAAGTAACTACTGCATTCACAGAGACATAGGTGAAACCAGTGTCCTGAACTTGATTGCAAATGAATACACATGCAAATCAGCCAATGAAACAAACTTCTTTTTGGTTTTCTAAAGCAAAGAACACAATGTATACAGCCAACTTTTGGAAAAGCAGTGTTTTCAAGTTGATTGTAATTGAAAACACATGTATTGCATTATAAGAAACAAGAATCATACTTAGGTTTTCAAAGTGAGGAACCGGCAGATTTGGCAGTGTGAAAGCGGTGTTTTGACATTCATTGTAAGTGAAAACAAGTGCATAGTTGAAAAGGAATGAGTATAATGCTTAGTTTTGAAAACTGAATAAACCAGTGTTTTGACATAGTTTTAAGTAAAAGCACTGTTTTAACATTGAAAGTGAGTGAAAGCAAGCTCATAGAAGCCAAACAAACAAGCATCTTACTTAACTTTCAAAGTTGAAGTATCTGCTGCAATCACAGCCTGTAATGGAAAGCAAGTGTTTTCAAGATGAATTTAAGTGAAAACACAAGCATAGTAGCAAAATAAAGAAAAATCTTATTTAGGATTGAAAGTGAAGAAACCACTGCATGGGTTTAGCATTAGGTAAAATCCGTGTGTTAATATGTGAGTGAAAGCAAGGACATAGCATCCAAACAAACAAGAATATTACTTACCTTTCAAAATTGAAGTAATGAGTGCATTCACAGAGAGTTATGTGAAACCAGTGCCTTGAAATTGATTTTAAGTGAATACACATGCAAATCAGGCATTGAAATGATTCCTTTTTAGTTTTCTGAAGTAAAGAACTCAATGCATTCAACCAGCGTTCAGGAAAGCAGTGTTTTCAGGTTGATTATAATTGAAAACCCATGCTTAGCAGAGTAAGAAAGAAGAATCTTAGGTTTCAAAAGTGAGGAACTGGCAGCTTTGGCAAACTAAAAGCAGTGGTTGGGCGTTCATTGTAAGTGATAACAACTGAATAGCTGCCAAAGAAATGAAATTATTGCTTTGTTTTGAAAACTCAAAAAACCAGTGTTTTGGCATAATATAAGCTAAAAACAGTGTTTTTACATTGATAATGAGTGAAAGCAAGCACTTAGCAGCCAAACAAACAAATGTCTTACTTAGCTTTCCAAGTTGAATTAACTGCTACATTCACAGCCTGTTATGGGAATCCAGTGTTTTGAAAATGAATTTAAATGAATACACAGTCATAGCAGCAATAATGGCAAATCTTATTTAGGATTCTAAAGTAAAGAAACCTTTGCATTGGCTTAGAATTAGGTAAAATCCCTGTGTTTACATGTGAGTGAAAGCAAGTTACTAGCAGCCAAACAAACAGAATCTTACGTAGGTTTCAAACTTGAAGTAACTACTGCATTCACAGTTAGGTGAAACCACTGCTTTGAAATTTATTTTAAATGAATACACATGCAAATCAGCCAATGTAACAAGTTTCTTTTTGATTTTCTGAAACAAAGAACACACTGCATTCAACCAGCATTCAGGAAAAGCAGTGTTTTCAAGTAGATTGTATTTGAAAACACATACTTAGCAGTGTAAGAAACAAGAATCTTACTTAGGTTTCAAACTTGAAGTAACTACTGCATTCACAGAGAGTTAGGTGAAACCAGTGCTTTGAAATTGATTTTAAGTGAATTCACATGCAAATCAGCCAATGTAACAAGTTTCTTTTTGATTTTCTGAAGCAAGGAACTCACTGCATTCAACCAGCATTCAGGAAAGTCAGTGTTTTCAAGTAGATTGTATTTGAAAACACATGTTCAGCAGTGTAAGAAACAAGAATCTTACTTAGGTTTCAAACTTGAAGTAACTACTGCATTCACAGAGAGTTAGGTGAAACCATTGCTTTGAAATTGATTTTAAGTGAATTCACATGCAAATCAGCCAATGTAACAAGTTTCTCTTTGATTTTCTGAAGCAAAGAACTCACTGCATTCAACCAGCATTCAGGAAAAGCAGTGTTTTCAAGGTGATTGTATTTGAAAACACATACTTAGCAGTGTAAGAATCAAGAATCTTACTTAGGTTTCAAAAGTGAGGAACAGGCAGTTTTGGTAGAGTAAAAGCTGTCGTTGGTCATTTGTTGTAAGTGATAACAAGTGAATAGCTGCCAATGTAAGGAGTATATTGCTTAGTTTTGAAAACTGAAGAAACCAGTGTTTTGGCATAGCATTAGGAAAATCAGTGTTTTTACATTGATAATGAGTGAAAGCAAGCATATAGCAGCCAAGAAAGCAAGTATTTTACTTAAATTTTAAAGTTGAATCAACTGCTGCATTCGCAGCTTGTTAGGTAAAACCATTTTTTGAGTTTGAATTTAAATGAAAACACATGCATAGCATCAAATAAAACACAAATTTATTTAGAATCGTAAAGTGAAAAAATCACTACATTGGCTTAGCATTAGGTAAAATCCGCGTGTTGACATGTGAGTGAAAGCAAGGGTAAAGCAGCCAAATGAAACAAGAATCTTACTTACTTTTCACACCTGATGTAACTACTGCCTTCACAGAGAGTTAGGTGTAACCAGTGCCTTGAAATAGATTTTAAATGAATACCCATGCAAATCAGCCCATGAAATAGTTTTCTTTTTGGTTTCCTGAAGGAAAGAAATCAATGAATTCAGCCAACCTTAGGGAAAAGCAGGGTTTTCAAGTTGATTGCAATTGAAAACAAATGCTTAGCAGTGTGGGAAACAAGAATCTTACTCATGTTTCAATCATAAGCAACAGGCAGCTTTGGCTGAGGAAAAGCAATGGTTGGTCATTCATTGTAAGTGATAACCATTGAAAAGCTGCCAATCTAAGGAATATATTGTTTAGTTTAGAAAACTGAAGAAACCACTGTTGGCATAGCCTTAGGTAAAAGCAATGTTTTTACATTGATAAACAGTGAAAGCAAGAGCACAACAGCCAAACAGATAAGTATCTTTCTTAACGTTCAAAGTTGAATTAACTGCTGCATTCACAGCCTTTTAGTTGAAATCAGTGTTTGAACATGAATTTAAGTGAAAACACAGGCATAGCATCAAATAAAACACCAAACTTATTTAGTCTTGTAAAGTGAAGAAACCCCTGCATAGGCTTAAACTTTGGTAGAAGATGTGTGTTGACATGCTGGGGAAAGCAAGGTTATAGCAGCCAAACAAACTAGAATCTTACATACCTTTAAAACTGGAAGTAACACTGCATTCACAAAGATTTAGGTGACACTAGTGCCTTGAAGTTGATTGAAAATGAATACACATGCAAATCAGCCAATGAAACAAGTTTCCTTTTTGGATTTCTGAAGCAAAGAACTCCCTGTATTCAACTACCATTAAGGGAAAGCAGTGTTTTCAAGTGATGGTAATTGAAAACACATGCTTAGCAATGTGAGAAAAAAGAATCTTACATAGATTTCCAAACGGAGGAACCGGCAACTTTGGCATAGTAAAAGCAGTTGTTTGACATTCACTCTAAGTGAAAACAAGTGCCTATCTGCCAATGTAAAGAGTATATTGCTTAGTTTTGCAATCTGAAGAAACCAGTGTTTTGACATAGAATTAAGTAAAAGCAGTGTTTTAACATTGATAGTGATTGAAAGCAATCTCATTGCAGGCAAACAAGTATCTTACTTAACTTCAAAGTTGAATTAACTGCTGCATTCACAGCCTGTTAGGGGAAACCAGTGTTTTGAAGATGAATTTAATTGAAAACACAGGAATAGGAGCAAATAAAAGACAAATCTTATTTAGATCTGTAAAGTGAAGAAATCACTGCATTGGCTTAGGCTTAGGCAAAATGTGTGTGTTGACATTTGAGTGAAAGCAAGTGCCTAGGAGCCAAATGTACAAGTATCTTACTCATCTTTTAAAGTTTAATAAACTGAGGTATTCACAGCCTGTTATGGGAAACCAGGGTTTTGAAGATGAATTTAAGTGGAAACACAGGCATACCAGCAAATAAAAGACAAATATTATTTAGTTTTGTAAAGTGAAGAAACGACTGCATTGGCTTAGCCTTAGGTAAAAGCTCTGTGTTGACAGGTGAGGAAAGAAATGGCAAAGCAGACACACAAACAAGAATCTTCCTTAATTTTCAAACTGAAGTAACTATGGCATTCGGAGAGAGATTTGTGAAACCAGTGACTTGAATTTGATTGTAAATGAATACAGATGCAAAGCAGCCAAAGAAACAGGGGTTTTTTTTTGTTTGTTTCTAAAGCATAGATTTCAAAGCATTCAGCCAACTTTAGGGAAAAGCAGGGTTTTCAAGTTGATTGTACTTGAAAACACATGTATAGCATTGTAAGAAACAAGAATCTTACTTAGATTTTGAAAGTGAGGAACCGGCAACTTTCGCATAGTAAAAGCAGTTTTTTTTACATTTATTCAATGTGAAAACAAGTGCATAGCTGCCAATGAAGTGAGTATATTGCTTAGTTTTGAAAACTGAAACCAGATTTGGCATAGTAGTAAGTAAATGCAGCGTTTTAACATTGATAGTGATTGAAAGCAAGCTCAAAGCATCCAAACAAACAAGTATCTTACTGAAGTTTCAAAGTTGAATTAACGGCTGCATTCACACCCTGTTACGGGAAACCACTGTTTTGAAGAAGAATTTAATTGAAAGCACAGGAATAGCAGCAAATAAGACAAATCTTATTTAGATCTCTAAAGGGAAGAAATCACTGCATTTGCTTAGGATTAGGCAAAAGCTGTGTGTTTACATGTGAGTGAAAGCAAGGGCATAGTAGCCAAATAAATGAGAATCTTACTTAACTATCAAAGTTGTATTAACTGCTGCATTCACAGCCAGTTTAGGGAAACCAGTGTTTTGAGGATTAATTTAAGTGTAAACACAGGCTTAACAGCATATAAAAGACAAATATTATTTAGTTTTGTAAGGTGAATAAACTAATGCATTGGATTAGCCTTAGGCAAAAGCTCTGTGTTGAAATGTGAGTGAAAACAGCCAAACAAAAAAGAATCTTATTTACCTTTCAAACTTGAATTAACTACTGCTTTCACAGAGAGGTAGTTGAAACCAGTGTCTTGAAGTTGATTGTAAATGAATACAGATGCAAATCAGCCAATGAAACAAGTTTCTTTTTTGGATTCCTAAAGCAAAGTGCTCAATGCATTCAGCCAATGTTAGAGAAAAGCAGTGTTTCCAAGTAGATTGTAATTGAAAACACATGTATAGCATTTTAAGAAACAAGAATTTTACTTAGATTTCCAAAGTGAGGAACCGGCAGCTTTGGCATAGTAAAAGCAATGTTTTGATATTCATTGTAAGGGGAAAAAAGTGCAAAGCTGCCAATAAAATGACTGTATTATTTAGTTTTGAAAAATAAAGAAACCAGTTTATTGGCATACTATTAGGTAAAAACAGTGTTTTTACAATGATAATGAGTGTAAGCAAATGCATAGGAGCCAAACAAACAAATATCTTACTTAATTTTCAAAGTTTAATTAACTGCTGCATTCACAGCCTGTTATGGGAAAACAGTGTTTTAAATATGAATTTAGGTGAAAACACAGGCATAGCAGCAAATAAAAGGCAAAACTTATTTAGTTTTTTAAAGTGAAGAATCCACAGCATTGACTTAGACATCGGTAAAATCTTTGTGTTGACATGTGAGTGAAATCAAGGGCAAAGCACCCAAAGAAACAAGAATGTTATTTACCTTTCAAACTTGAAGTAACTACTGTATTCACAGAAAGTTATGTGAAACCAGTGCCTTGAAGTGGATTGTAAATGAAACCACATGCAAATCACCCAATGAAGCAAGTTTCTTTTTTGTTTTCTCAAGCAAAGAACTCAATGCATTCAGGCAATATGAGGGAAAAGCAGTGTTTTCAAGTTCATTGTAATTGAAAACACATGTATAGCACTGGAAGAAACAAGAATCTTACTGAGATTTCAAAAGTGAGGTATGGGCAAATTTGGTATAGTGAAAGCGGTTTTTGACATTCATTGTAATTAAAAAGAAGTGCTTAGCTGCCAATGTAATGAATGTATTCCTTAATTTTGAAAACTGAAGAAACCAATGTTTTGGCATAGTATTAGGTAAAAGCAGGGTTTCTACAATGAAAATGAGTGAAAGCAAGAGCATATCAACCAAAAAATGAAGTTTCTTACTAAATTTCGAAGTTGATTTAACTGCTGCATTCACAGCCTATTGCGGGAAACCAGTGTTTTGGAGATGAATTTTAGTGAAAACACAGGCATAGCAGCGAATGAAAGACAAATTCTTATTTAGATTTGTAATGTGAAAACAACTGCATTGACTTAGCCTTAGGTAAAACCCGTTTGTTGACATTTGAGGAAAGAAATGGCAAAGTAGACAAACAAACAAGAATCTTACTTACTTTTCAAACTTGAAGTAACTACTGCATTTGGAGAGAGAGATAGTTGAAACCAGTGTCTTGAAGTTGATTGTAAATAAAAACACATGCAATAAAGCCAATGAAACAAGTTTCTTTTTTGGTTAGTTAAGGCAAGAAACTAAATGCATTCAGCCACCGTTAGGGAAAAGCAGTGTTTTCAAGTTTATTGTAATTGAAAACACATGTATAGAATTTTAAGAAACAAGAATCTTCCTTAGATTTCCAAAGTGAGAAATCAGCAGCTTTGACATTGTACAAGCAGTGTTTTGACATTCATTGAGAGTGAAAACATATGCATAGCTGGCAATTTAATGAGTATATTGCTTAGTTTTGAAAACTGAGGAAACCAGTGTTTTTGCATAGTATTAGATAAAACCAGTGTTTGTACATTGATAATGAGTGAAAGAAAGTGCATAGCAGCCAAAGTAAGAGTATCTTACTTAACTTTCAAAGTTGAATTAAGTGCTGAATTCACAGCCTGTTACAGGAAACCAGTGTTTTGAAGATGAATTTATGAGAAAACCCTGGCATAGCAGCAAATAAAAGACAAACCTTATTTAGTTTTGTAAAATGAAGAAACAACTGCATTGGCTTAGGCTTTTGCAAACGCTGTGTGTTGACATGTGAGTGAAAGCAATGGCAAAGGAGCCAAACAAACAATAATCTTACTTACCTTCAAACATGAAGTAACTACTGCATTCACAGAGAGATAGTTGAAACCAGTATCTTGAAGTTTTTTGTAAATGAATACACATTCAAATCAGCCAATGAAACACATTTCTTTTCTGGATTTCTAAAGCAAAGTACTCAATGCATTGAGATAACGTTAGGGAAAAGTAGTGTTTTCAAGTTATTTTTAATTGGAAACACATTTATAGCATTTTAAGGAAAAAGAATCTTACTTAGATTTTGAAAGTGAGGAAACGGCAGATTTGGGAGAGTGAAAGCGGTGTTTTGACATTCATTGGAACTGAAAACAAGTGCATAGCTGCCAATGTAATGAGTATATTGCTTAGTTTTGAAAACCGAAGAAACCAATGTTTTGGCATAGTATTCGGTAAAAGCAGAGTTTTTCATTGATAATGAGGGAAATCATGCGCATAGCAGCCCAAGAAACAAGTATCTTTCTTAACTTTCAAAGTTGAATTAATTGCTGAATTCACAGCCTGTTATGGGAAAAGAGTGTTTAGAAAATCAATTTAAGCATAAACACAGGCATAGCAGGAAATAAAAGACATATCTTATTTAGTTTTGTGAAGTGAAGAAACCACTGCATTGACTTAACCTTAGGCAAACGCGGTGTTTTGACATTTGAGTGAATACAAGGGCCTGGCAGCCAAACAAACAAGAACCTTACTTACATTTCAAACTTGAAGTAAATACTGCATTCACAGAGAGATAGGTGAAACCACTGTCTTGAAGTTGTTTTAAATGAATTCACAAGAATTTCTGGCAATGAAACAAGTTTCTTTAATGGTTTTCTAAAGCAAAGAACTCAAAGCATTCAGCCAAAGTTAGGGAAAAACAGGGTTTTCAAATTGATTGTAATGGAAAACATATGTATAGCATTGTAAGAAAGAGGAATCTTACTTAGATTTCCAAAAGGAGGAAATGGCAGATTTGGCATAGTAAAAGCAGTGTTTTGACATTCATTTTAAGTGAAAACAAGTGCATAACTACCAATGTAAGGAGTATATTGCTTAGTTTTGTAAGTTGAAGAACCAGTGTTTTTACATATTATTAGGTAAAAGCAGTGTTTTTACATTGATAATGAGTGAAAGCAAGCACATGGCAGCCAAACAAACAAGTAACTTACTTAACATTCAAAGTTGAATTAACTGCTCTATTCACAGCCTGTTACAGGAAAACAGTGTTTTGAAGATGAATTCAAGTGAAAACACAGGCAGAGCAGCAAGTAAAACACAAATCATATTTAGTTTTGTAAAGTGAAGAAACCACTACATTGGCTTAGCCTTAGGCAAAAGCTGTGTGTTGTCATGTGTGAGATAGCAAGGGCAGAGCAATCAAACAAACAAGATTCTTACTTACCTTCCAAACTTGAAGTAACTATTGCATTCACAGAGAGATAGGTGAAACCAGTGTCTTGAAGTTCATTGCAAATGAATTCACATGCAAATCAGCCTATGAAACAAGTTTTTTTTTTCTAAAGCAAAGAACTCAATGCATTAAGGCAACATTAGGGAAAAGCAGTGGTGTCAAGTTGATTGTAATTGAAAACACATGTATTGCATTGTAAGCATCAAGAATCTTACTTAGAAGTCCAAAGTGACGAACTGGCAGATTTTCCATAGTAAAACCCGAGTTTTCCCAAGCATTGTAGGTGAAGACAAGTGCATAGCTGCCAATTAATGAATATATTGCTAAGTTTTGAAAACTGAAGAAACAGTGTTTCGGCATAGTATTAGGTAAAAGCAGTATTTCTACATTGATATAGAGTGAAAGCAAGTGAATAGCAGCCAAACAAAGAAGTATCTTACAAAACTTTCAAAGTTGAATTAACCATTGCATTCACATCCTATTACGGGAATCCAGTGTTTTGAAGATGAATTTAAGTGAAAACACAGGCATAGCAGCAAGTAAAATACAAATCTTATTTAATTTTGTAATGTGAAGAAACCACTGCATTTGCTTGCCTTAAGCAAAAGCTGTGTGTTGAACTGTGAGTGAAAGCAAGGGCAGAGCAGTCAAACAAACAAGAATCTTCCTTACCTACCACACTTGAAGCAACTACTGCATTCACAGAGCGATTGGTGAAACCAATGTTGTGAAATTGATTGTACATGAATACACATGCAAATCAGGTAATGGAACAAGGTCCTTTCTTCGTTTTTCTAAAGCAATGTACCCAATGCATTCAGCCAAAGTTGGGGAAAAGCAGTGTTTTCAAGTAGTTTGCAATTGAAAACACATGTATACCATTGTAAGAAACAAGTATCTTATTTTGATTTCCAAAGTGATAAACTGGCTGCTTTTGAATAGTAAAAGCAGTGTTTTGATATTCATTGTAAGTGAAAAGATGTGCATAGATGCCAATATAATGAGTGTACTGCTTAGTTTTGAAAACTGAAGAATCCAGTGTTTTGGCATAGTATTAGGTAAAAGCAATGTTTTTACATTGGTAGTGTGTAAAATCAAGTGCATAGCACCCAAACAAACAAGTGTCTTACTTGAACTTCAAAGTTGAATTAACTGCTGCATTCACAGTCTGTTATGGGAAACCAGTGTTTGGAAGATGAATTTAAGTGAAAACACAGGTATAGCATCAAGAAAAAAAATTTTTTAGTTTTGTAAAGTGAAGAATCCACTGCATTGGCTAAGCCTTACAGATTGCTGTGTGTTGACATGAGGGTGAAAGCAAGGGCATAGCATTCAAACAAACAAAAATGTTACTGACCTTTCAAACTTGAAGTAACTACTTCTTTCACAGAGCGTTAGGTGAAACCAGTGTCTTGAAGTTGTTTGTAAATGAATAAACATGAAATTCAGCCAATGAAACAAGTTTCTTTTTCAGTTTTCTAAAAAAAAGAACAGAATGCATTCAGCCAACGTTAGGAAAAGCAGTGTTTTTAAGTTGATTGTAATTGAAAGCACATGTACAGCATTGTAAGTAAAAAGAGTCTTACTTAGATTTCAAAAGTGAGGAACCGGCAGAATTGGCAAAATGAAAGGGGTGTTTTGATATTCATTAGAACTGAAAACAAGTGCATAGCTGCCAATGAAATGAGAATATTGCCTTGTTTTGAAAACTGAAGAAAACAGTGTTTTGAAATAATATTAGGTAAAAGCAGTGTATTTATATTGATAATGAGTGAAAGCAAGTGCATACCACCCTAAAAACCAAGTATCTTACTTAACTTTCAAAGTTGAATTAACTGTTGCATTCACAGGCGGTAATGGGAAACCAGGGATTTGAAGATGAACTTAAGTGAAAACACAGGCATATCAGCAAAACAGAGTCAAATCTTATTTAGGTTTGTAAAGTGAAGAAACAGCTGCATTGTCTTAGTCTTAGGCAAAAGCTGTGTGTTGACATGTGATAGAAAGCAGCCAAACAAACAAGAATCTTATTTACCTTTCAAACTTGAAGTAACTACTGAATTCATGGAGAGTTAGGTGAAACCAGTGGCTTGAAGTTGTTTGTAAATGAATACACATGCAAATCTGCAAATGAAACAATTTCTTTTTCGATTTTCTAAAGCAAATTACTCAATGCATTCAGCCAACATTAGGGAAAAGCAGTGTTTTCAAGTTGTTTTTAATTGAAAACACATGAATAGCATTGTAAGAAAGAAGAATGTTACTTAGATTTCTAAAGTGAGGAAATGGCAAATTTGACATATTGAAAGGGTCGTTTTGACAATCAGATGATGTGAAAGAAAGTGCATGTCTGCCAATGTAATGAGTATATTGCTTAGCTTTGAAAACTGAAGAAACCAGTGTTTTGGCATAGTATTAGGTAAAAGCAGTGATTTTACATTGATAATAAGTGAAAGCAAGCACATTGCAGAGAAACAAATGAGTATCTTAATTAACTTTCAATGTTGAAATAACTGCTGCAGGCACAGCTTGTAATGGGAAACCAGAGCCTTGAAGATGAACTTAAGTGAAAATACAGGCATAGCAGCAAATAAAGACAAATCTCATTTAGATTTGTTAAGTGAAGAGACCACTGCATTGGCTTACCTTAAGCAAAAGCTGTGTGTTGACATGTGAGTGAAAGCAAGGAGATGGCAGCCAAACAAACAAGAATCTTATGTACCTTTCAAACTTGAAGTAACTACTGCATTCACAGTGAGTTAGGTGAATCCAGTGTATTGAAGGTGTTTGCAAATGAATACACATGTAAATCAGCCAATGAAACAAATTTCTTTTCTGGTTTTTTAATGCAAAGAACTCAATGCATTCAGCCAACGTTAGGGAAAAGCAGTGTTTTCAAATTGTTTTTAATTGAAAACACATGTATAGCATTGTAATAAACAAGAATCTTACTTAGATTTTGAAAGACAGTACCTGGCATCTTTGGCATAGTAAAAGCAGTATTTTGACATTTATTGTAAGTGAAAAAAAGTGCAGAGGTACCAAAGAATTGAGTATATTGCTTACTTTTTAAAACTGAAATAAACAGTGTTTTTGCATAGTATTAGGTAAAAACAGTGTTTTTACATTGATGAGTGAAAACAAGTGCATAGCAGCCAAACAAGCAAGTATCTTACTTAACGTTCAAAGTTGAATTAACTACTGCATTCACAGCCTGTTTTCGGAAACCAGTGTTTTGAAGAAGAATTAAAGTCAAAACACAGGGATAACAGCAAATAAAGGACAAATCTTATTTACTTTTGTAAAGTGAATAAACCAATGCATTGGCTTGCCTTAGGCAAAACCTGTGTGTTGACAGGTGAGTGAAAGAAAGGGCATAGCATCTAAACAAACAAGAATCTCATTTACATTTCAAACTTGAATTAACTACTGCATTCAGAGAAAGTTGGGTGAAACCCGTGTCTTGATGTTGTTTGTAAATGAATGCAAATGCAAATATGCCAGTGAAACAAGTTTTTTTTTTTTTTGGTTATCTAAAGCAAAGAACTCAATGAATTCAGCAAACCTTAGGGAAAAGCAGTTCTTTCAAGTTGAGTATAATTGAAAACACATGTACAGCATTGTAAGAAAGAAGAAACTTACTTAGTTTTCGAAAGTGAGTACCCAGCAGCTTTGGCATATTAAAAACAGTGTTTTGCCATTCATTGTAAATGAGAACAAGTGCATAGCTGCCAATGTAATGAGTATACTGCTTTGTTTTGAAAACTGAAGAAATCAGTGTTTTGACAGAGCATTCAGTAAAAGCAGGGTTTTTGCATTGATAGTGAGTGAAAGCAAGTGCATAGCAATGAAACAAACATGTATCTTACCTATATTTCAAAGTTGAATTAACTCCTGCCTTCATGGCCTGTTAGGGGAAACAAGTGTTTTGAAAATGAATTGAAGTTAAAACAGAGACATTGCAGCAAATAAAACAAAAACATTATTTAGATATGTAATGTGAAGAAATCACTTCATTGGGTTATCCATAAGCAAAACCTGTGTGTTGACATGTGAGTAAAAGCAAGAGCATAGCAACCAAAAAAATGAAAAGTTCTTACCTTTCAAATTTGAAATAACTACTGCATTCAAAGAGACTTAGGTGAAACCAGTGTCTTGAAGTTGTTTATAAATGAATACACAGGCAAATTAGCTAATGTAACAGCTTTTTTTTTGTTTTCTGAGACAAAGTATTCAATGCATTCAGCCAATGTCTGGGAAAAGCAGTGATTTCAAGTTGATTGGTATTGAAAGCACATGAATAGCATTGTAAGAAACAAGAATCTTACTTAGATTTCCAAGGTGAGGAACCAGCAGCTTTGGCATAGTATAAGGATTATTTTGGTATTCATTGAAAGTGAGAATAAGTGCAGAGCTGCCAATGTAATGAGTATATTGCTTAGTTTTCAAAACTGAAGAAACCAGTGTTTTGGCATAGTATTATGGAAAAGCAGTGTTTTTACATTGATAGTGAGTGAAAGGAAGCACATAGAAGCCAAACAAACAAGTATCTTACTTTACTTTCCATGTTGAATTAACTGCTGAATAAACAGCTTGTTAGTGGAAAGCAGTGTTTTGATGATGAATTTAAGTGAAAACACAGGCATAGCAGCAAATATAAGAACAATCTTATTTAGTTTTGTAAAGTGAAGAAACCACTGCATTGGATTAGGCTTAGTTAAAAGCTGTGTGTTGACATGTTAGCGAAAGCAAGGGCATAGCAATCAACAGACAAGAAAATTATTTACCTTTCAAACATGAAGTAACTTCAGCATTCACAGTGAGTTTGTTGAAACCAGTGACTTGAAGTTAATTGTAAATGAATACACATGTAATTCAGCAAATGAAACAAGGTTTTTTTGGTTTTCTAAAGCAAACTACTCAATGCTTTCAGCCAACGTTATGAAAAAGCAGTGTTTACAAGTTGATTGGAATTGAAAGCACATGTATAGCGTTGTAACTAACAAGAATCTTACTTAGATTTCCAAAGTGAGGAACCGACATATTTGGCACAGTGAAAGGAGTGTTTTTCCATTCACTAGAACTGAAAACAAAGGCATAGCTGCCAATGTAATGAGTATATTGCTTAGTTTTGAAAACTGAAGAAAATAGCGTTTTGAAATAGTTTTAAGTAAAAGCAGTGCATTTACATTGATAATGAGTGAAAGCAAGTGCATATCACCCCCCAAAAAAGTATATTACTTAACTTTCAAAGTTGAATTAACAGCTGCCTTGAAAGCCAGTTTTGGGAAACCAGTGTTTTGAATATAAATTTAATTGAAAACACAGGGATAACAGCTAATAAAAGACAAATATTATTTAGTTTGTAAAGTGAAGAAACCCCTGAATTGGCTTAGCCTTAGGCAAAACCTGTGTGTTGACATGTGAGTGAAAGTGAGGGCATAGCAGTCAACTAACAAGAATGTTAGTTACTTTTCAACATTGAAGTAACTACTGCATTCACAGAGAGATAGGTGAAACCAGTGTCTTGAAGTTGATTGTAAATAAACACACATGAAAATCAGCCAATGAAACAAGTTTCTTTTTTGGTTTCTAAAGCAAGGAACTCAATGCATTCAGCCAATGTTAGGAAAAGCAGAGTTTTTAAGTTGATTGTAATTGAAAACACATGTGTAGCATTGTAAGAAACAAGAGTCTTACTTAGATTTCAAAAGGGAGGAACCAGCAGATTTGGCATAGAGATAGCGGTGTTTTGCATTCATTGTAAGTGAAAACAATTGCATAGCTGCCAATGTAATGAGTATGTTGTTTCGTTGTGAATACTGAAGAAACCAGTGTTTTGGCATAGTATTCCGTAAGAGCAATGTTTTTACATTGAGAGTGAGTGAGTGAAAGCAAGTGCATAGAAACCAAACAAAAAGGAATCTTACTTATCTTTCAAAGTAAAATTAACTGCTGCATTCATTGCTGGCGGTGGGAACCAAGGGTTTGAAAATGAATTTAATTGAATACACAGTCATAGCAGCAAATAAAAGACTAAAGTTATTTAGTTTTGAAAAGTGAAGAAACCACTGCATTGGCTTAGCCTTAGGCAAAACCTGTATGTTGACATGTGAATGAAAGCAAGGGCAAAGCAGCCAAACAAACAAGAATCTTCCTTACATTTCAAATTTGAAGTAACTTCTGCATTCACAGAGAGTTAGGTGAAACTAATGTCTTGAAGTTGATTGTAAATGAATACACATGCAAATCAACCAATGAAACAAGATTCCTTTTTGGTTTCTAAAGCAAAGAACTCAATGCATTCTGCAAACGTTAGGGAAAAGCAGTGTTTTCAAGTTGATTGTAATTGAAAACTCATGTATAGCATTGCAAGCATCAAGAGTCTTACTTAGATTCCCAAAGTGTGGTATGAGCAGCTTTGGCATAGTAAAAGCCGTGTTTTCCCAAGCTTTGTAAGTGAAAACTAGTGCATAGCTGCCAATTAATGAGTATATTGCTAAGTTTTAAAAAATGAAGAAACCAGTGTTTTGGCCTAGTATTAGGTAAAAGCAGTGTTTCTACATTGAGAAGGAGTGAAAGCAAGCTCATAGCAGCAAAACAAAGAAGTATCTTGCATATCTTTCAAAGTTGAATTTACTGTTGCATTCACATCCTGTTATGGGAAACCAGTGTTTTGAAGATGAATTTAAGTGAAAACCCAGGAATAGCAGCGAGTAAAAGACAAATCTTATTTAATTTTGTAAAGTGAAGAAATCACTGCATTTGCTTGCCATAAGCAAAAGCTGTGTGTTGACATGTGATTGAAAGCAAGGGCAGAGCAGTCAAACAAACAAGAATCTTCCTTACTTATCAAACTTGAAGTAACTAATACATTCACAGAGAGATAGGTGAAATCATTGTCTTAAAGCTGTTTGTAAATGAATATTAAGGCAAATGAGCCAATGAAATAAGTTTCATTTTTGGTTTTCTATAGCAAATAACTCAATGTATTCAGCCAACATTACGGAAAAGCAATGATTTCAAGTTTATTGGAATTCAAAGCCCATGTATAGCTTTGCAGGAAACTTGAATCTTACTTAGATTTTGAAAGTGAGGCACCAGCACCTTTAGCATAGTAAAAGCAGTGTTTGCCATTCATTGCAAGAGAAAACAAGTGCGTAGCTGCCAAGGTAATGAGAATATTGCTTAGTTTTGAAAAGTGAAGAAACTGTGTTTTGGGATAGTGTTAGGTAAAAGCAGTGTTTTTACATTGATAATGAGTGAAAGTAATCGCATATCAGCCAAACCTACAAGTATCTTACTTAACGTTCAAAGTTGAATTCACTCCTGCATTCAGAGCCTGTTATGGGAAACTAGTGTTTTGAGGGTGAATTTAAGTGAAAATACAGGCATAACAGCAAAAAAAGACAAATCATATTTAGTTTTGTAAACTGAAGAGACCATTGCATTGCCTTGGGCTTAGGCAAAAGCTGTGTGTTGACATGTGAGTGAAAACAAGGGCATAGCAACACAACAAACAAGAATCTAACTTTTCTTTCAAACTTGTAGAAACTACTGCATTCACAGAGAGTTATGTGAAACCAGTGTCTTTAAGTTGTTTTTAAATGAATACACATGCAAATCAGCCAATGAAACAAGTTTCTTTTTTGATTTTCAAAATCAAAGAACTAAATGCATTCAGCCAATGTTAGGTAAAAGCGGTGTTTTCAAGTTGAATGTAATTGAAAACACATGTACAGCATTGTAAGAAACAGGAATATTACTTAGATTTCCAAAGTGAGGAACAGGCAGCTTTCACATTTTAAAAGCAGTGTTTTGCAATTCATTGGAAGTGAAAACAAGTGCATAGCTGCCAATGTAATGATTATATTGCTTAGTTTTGAAAATTGAAGAAACCAGTGCTTTGGCATAGTATTAGGGAGGAGCAGTGTTTTTACATGGATAGTGAGTGAAAGCAAGTGCCTAGAAACCAAACAAGCAAGTATTGTACTTAACGTTCAAAGTAGATATATCTGCTGCATTCACAGCTTGTTAGGGGAGGCAAGTGTTTTGAAGATGAATTTAAGTGAAAACACAGGCATAACATCAAATAAAGACAAATCTTATTAATTTTGTAAAGTGAAGAAACCACTGCATTGGCTAAGCCTTAGGCATTGCTGTGTGTAGACATGTGGGTGAAAGCAAGGGCATAGCAGCCAAACAAACAAAAATCTTACTGACCTTTCAAACTTGAAGTAACTCCTGCTATGACAGAGAGTTAGGTGAAATCAGTGTCTTGAAGTTGTTTGTAAATGAATACACATGCAAATCAGCCACAGAAACAAGGTTCCTTTTTGGATTTCTAAAGAAAAGTAATCAATGCATTCATTCAATGTTAGGGAAAAGCAGTGCTTTCAAGTTGTTTTTAATAGAAAACACATGATTAGCATTGTAAGAACAATGTTACGTACATTTTGAAAGTGAGGAAACGGTAGATTTGCCATAGTGAAAGGGTTGTTTTGACAATCAGTTGATGTGAAAACAAATACATATCTGCCAATGTAATGCGGATATTTCTTAGTTTTGAAAACTGAAGCAACCAGTGTTTTGGCATTGTATTAGGTAAAAGCAGTGTTTTTACATTGATAATAAGTGAAAGCAAGTGTATAGCAGCCAAACAAATGAGTATCTTAATTAACATTCAAAGTTGAATAAACTGCTGCATGCAAATATTGTTATGGGAAAACAGAGTCTAGAAAATGAAGTTAAGTGAAAACAGAGTCATAGCAGCAAATAAAATACAAATCTCATTTAGTTTTGTTAAGTGAAGAAACTACTGCATTGGCTTACCTTAGGCAAAAGCTGTGTGTTGACATGTCAGTGAAAGTAAGGTGATAGCAGCCAAACAAACAAGAATCTTACATACCTTTCAAACTTGAAGTAACTAATGCATTCAAAGAGAGTTAGGTGAACCAGTGTCTAAAAGTTGATTGTAAATGAATACACATGCCATTCAGCCAATGAAACAAGTTTCTTTTATGGTTTTCTAAAGCAAGGAACTCAATGCATTCAGCCAACGTTAGGGAAAAGCAGTGTTTTCAATTTGAATGTAATTGAAAACACAAGTATAGCATTGTAAGAATCAAGAAACTTACTTAGATTTCAAAAATGAGGTACTGGCAACTTTGGCATAGTAAAAGCAGTGTTTTGACATTCATTGTAAGTGAAAGCAAGAACATAGCTGCCAATGTAATGATTATATTGTTTAGTTGTGAAAACTGAAGAAACCAGTGATTTGGCATAGTATTAGGAAAAATCAGTGTTTTTACATAGATAATGAGTGAAAGCAAGTGCATACCACCCAGACAAACACGTATCTTACTAATCTTTCAACGTTGTATTAACTGTTGCATTCAGAGGCGGTTATGGGAAACCAGTGTTTTTAAGATTAATTTAAGTGAAAACACAGGAATCTCAGTAAATTAGAGATGAATCTTATTTAGTTTTGTTAAGTGAAGACACAGCTGCATTGGCTTAGCCTTAGGCAAAAGCTGTGTGTTGACATGTGATAGAAAGCAGCCAAACAAACAAGAATCTTATTTAACTTTCAATCTTGAAGTAACTACTGCATACACAGAGAGTTAGGTGAAACCAGTGTCTTGAAGTTGTTTGTAAATGAATACACTTGCAAATCTGCCAATGAAACAAGTTTCTTTTTCCAATTTCTGAAGCAAAGAACTCAATGTATTCAGTCAACGTTAGGGAAAAGCAATGTTTTCATGTTGACTGTAATGGAAAACACATGTACAGAATTTTAAGTAACAAGAATCTTACTTAGATTTCAATGGGGAGGAACCAGCAGATTTGGCACAGTGAAAGATGTGTTTTGAAATTCATTAGAACTGAAAAGAAGTGCATAGCTGCCAATGTAATGAGTATATTGCTTAGTTTTGAAAACTGAAGAAAATAGTGTTTTGAAATAGTATTAGGTAAAAGCAGTGTATTTACATTGATAATGAGTGAAAGCAAGTGCATACCACCCAAAAAACAAGTATCTTAATTAACTTTCAATGTTGAATTAACAGGCGCATTGACAGCCTGTTACAGGAAACCAGTGTTTTGAAGATGAATTTAACTGAAAGCACAGGGATAGCAGCTAATAAAAGACAAATATTATTTAGTTTTCTAAAGTGAAGAAACCACTACATTGGCTTAGCCTTAGGCAAAATCTGTGTGTTGACATGTGAGTGAAAGCAAGGTCATAGAAGCCAACCAAACAAGAATTTTGCTTACTTTTCAAAATTGATGTAACTACTGCTTTCACAGAGAGATAGGTGAAACCAGTATCTTGAAGTTGATTGTAAATAAACACACCTGAAAATCAGACAATGTAACAAGATTCTTTTTTGGTTTCTAAAGCAAAAACTCAATGCATTCAGCCAACGTTAGGAAAAGCAGTGTTTTTAAGTTGATTGTAATTGAAAACACATATATAGCATTGTAAGAAACAAGAGTCTTACTTAGATTTCAAAAGTGAGGAGCCGGCAGATTTGGCATAGTGATAGCAATGTTTTTGCATTCATTTTAAGTGAAAAAAAGTGCATGGCTTCCAATGTAATGAGTATACTGTTTAGTTGTGAATACTGAAGAAACCAGTGCTTTGGCATGGTATTCAGGAAAAGCAGGGTTTTTACATTGATATTGAGTGAATGCAAGCACAGAGCAACGAAAAAAACATGTATCTTACCTATATTTCAAAGTTGAATTAACTGCTGCCTTCACAGCCTGTTAGGGGAAACCAGTGTTCTGAAAATGAATTGAAGCGAAAATACAGTCATAGCATCAAATAAAAGACAAATCTTATTTAGATTTGTAAAGAAAAGAAATCACTGCATTATTTTAGCCTTAGGCAAAAGCTTTGAGTTGACATTTGATTGAAATCAAGGGCATAGCATCCAAACAAATAAGAACCTAACTTACCTTTCAAACTTGAAGTAACTACTGCATTCATAGAGAGTTAGGTGAAATTAGTGTCTTGAAGATGTTTGCAAATGATTACACAGGCAAATCACCATATGAAATAAGTTGCTTTTTTGGTCTTCTAATGCAAAAAACTCAATGTATTCAGCCAAGGTTAGGGAAAACAGTGTTTTCAATTTGATTGTGATTGAAAACACATGTATAGCATTGTAGCATTGTAAGAAACAAGAAACTTATTATGAATTCTAAAGTGAGGAACCGGCAGCTTTGTCATAGTGAAAGCAGTGTTTTACCAAGTATTGTAAGTAAAAAAGGGCATAGCTGCCAATGTAATGAGTACATTGCTTATTTTTTCAAACTGAAGAAACCAGTGTTTTGGCAAACTATTAGGTAAAAGCAGTGTTTCTACATTGATAATGAGTGAAAGCCAGCGCATAGCAGCAAAACAAACAAGTATCTTACCTTATTTTCCAAGTTGAATTAACTGATGATTTCACAGCCTGTTATGGGAAACCAGTGTTTTGAAGATGAATTTAAGTGTAAACACCGGCATAACAGCAAATAAAAGAAAATATAATTAATTTTTTAAGTGAAGAAACCACTGCATTTTCTTAGCCTTAGGCAAAACTTGTGTGTTTACATGTGAGTGAAATCAAGGGCATAGCAGCCAAACAAACAAGAAACTTACTTACGTTTCAAACTTGAAGTAACTCCTGCAATCACAGAGAGTTAGGTGCAACCAGTGTCTTGAAGGTGTTTGTAAATGAATACACATGCAATTCAGCCAATGAAACAAGTATTTTTTTCATTTTCTATAGCAAATAACTCAATGCATTCAGCCAACGTTAGGGAAAAGCAGTGTTTTCAAGTTGATTGTAATTCACAAACGATGTATAGCATTGTAAGAAACAAGAATCTTACTTAGATTTCCAAAATGTGGAACTGGCAACTTTGACATAGTAAAAGCAATGTTTTGTCATTCATTGTAAGTGAAAAAAAGTGCATAGCTGCGAATGTAATGACTATTTTGCTTAGTTTGCAAACTGAAGAAACCAGTGTTTTGGCATAGTATTAAGTAAAAGCAGTCTTTTTACATTGATAGTGAGTGAAAGCAAGTGCAGAGCAGCCAAACAAAAAACATCTTACTTAAATTTCAAACTTGAAATATGTAGTGCATTCACAGATAGTTATGTGAAAACATTGTCTTGAAATAAATTTTAAGTGAATACACATGTAAATCAGACAATGAAACTAGTTTCCTTTTTGGTTTACTGAAGCATAGAACTGCCTGCATTCAACAATCGGTCAGGAAAAGCAGTGTTTTCAAGTTGATTGCAATCGAAAACACATGCTTAACAGTGTAAGAAACAAGAATCTTACTTAGGTTGAAAACGATTGGAACCGGCATCTTTGGCAGAGTAAAAGCAGTGGTTGGTCATTCATAGTAAGTGATAACCAGTGAATAGCTGCCAATGTATGGAGTACATTACTTAGTTTTGAAAACTGAAGAAACCAGTGTTTTGGGATAGCATTAGGTAAAAGCAGTGTTTTAACATTGATAATGAGTGAAAGGAAGTGCCAAACAGCCAAACAAATAATTATCTTACCTAAGTTTCAAATGTGAATTTACTGCTGATTTCACAGCCTGTTATTTGAAACCAATGTTTTGAACAAGAATTTAAATGAAAACACTGGCATAGCAGCAAATAAAAGCAAATCTTATTTAATATTGTAAAGTGAAGAAACAACTGCATTGGCTTACCTTAGGCAAATCCTGTGTGTTGACATGTGAGTGAAAGCAAGGGCATAGCAACCAAAAAAATGAATCTTACTTAGCTTTCAAACTTGAAATAACTACTGCATTCAACAGAGAGATAGGTGAATCCAGCGTCTTGAAGATTTTTGGAAATGAATATATATGGAATCATCCAATGAAAGTAGTTACTTTTTCAGTTTTCTAAAGCAAATCACTCAATGCACTCTACCAACGTTATGGAAAAGCAGTGTACTCAAGTTGATAGTAATTGAAAACACATGTATAGCATTGTAAGAAACAAGAATCTTACTAAGATTTCCCAAGTGAGGTACCGGGAGCTTTGGCATAGTAAAAGCAATGTTTTCCCAAGCATTGTAAGTGAAAACAAGTGCATAGCTGCCAAATTAATGAGTATATTCCTTTGTTTTGAAAACTAAAGAAAGCATTGTTTTCGCATAGTATTAGGTAAAAGCAGTGTTTCTACATTGATAATGAGTGAAAGCAAGTGCATAGAAGCCAAACAAAAAAGCATCATTCTAAACTTTCAAATTTGAAATAGCTGCTGCTTTTACAGCCTGTTAGGGGAAGGCAGTGTTTTGAAGATGAATTTAAATGAAAACACAGGCAGAGCAGCAAATAAAAGACAAATCTTATTTAGTTTTGTAAAGTGAAGGCACCACTGCATTGGCTTAGCCTTAGGTAAAAATGTGTGTTGAAATGTGTGTGAAAGCAAGGGCATAGCAGCCAAACAAACAAGAACCTTACTTACCTTTAAAACTTGAAGTAACTACCGCATTTACAGAGAGTGGGGTGAAACCAGTGTCTTGAAGTTATTTGTACATGAATACACATGCAAATAAACAATGAAACACGTTTTTTTTTTTTGGTTATCTATAGCAAAGAACTCAATGCATTCAGCCAAACCTAGGGAAAAGCAGTGTTTTCAAGTTGATTGTATTTGAAAACACATGCTGAGCAGTGTAAGAAACAAGATTCTTATTTAGGTTTCCAAAGTGAGGAACCAACACCTTTGGCATAGTAAAAACAGTGGTTGGTCATTCGTTGTATTTGATAACAAGTGAATAGTGCCCAATGTAAGCAGTATATTGCTTATTTTAGTAAACTGAAGAAACCAGTGTTGTGGCATAGCATTAGGTAAAAACAGTGTTTTTACATAGATAATGAGTGAAAGCAAGTGCAAAACAGCCAAACAAATAAGTATCTTACTTAACTTTCAAAGTTGAATTAACTGCTGCATTCACAGCCTGTTAGGTGAAACCAGTGTTTTGAACATGAATTTAAATGAAAACACAGGCATTCCATCAAATAAACCACAAATTTATTTAGTTTTGTAAAGTGGCTTAGCCTTAGGGAAAAGCTGTTTGTTGACATGGGAGTGAAAGCAAGGGCATAGCAGCCAAACAAACAAGAATCTTACTTAACTTTCAAACTTGAATTAAATATTGCTTTCACAGAGAGTTTGGTGAAACCAGTGTCTTGAGATTGAATGTAAATGAATACACATGCAAATCAGCCAATGAAACAGGTTTCTTTTCTGGTTTTGTAAAGCAAAGAACTCAATGCATTCAGCCAACGTTAGGGAAAAGCAATGTTTTCAAGTGGATTGTAATTGAATAACATGTATTGCATTGTAAGAAACAAGAATCTTACGTAGATTTCCAAAGTGAGGTACCGGCAGCTATGGCATAGCGAATGCAGTGCTTTGACATTCACTGTAAGTGAAAACAAGTGCATAGCTGCCAATGTAATGAGTATATTGTTTAGTTTTGAAAACAGAAGGAACCAGTGTTTTGGCATAGTATTTGGTAAAAGCAGTATATTTACATTGAAAATGAGTGAAAGCAAGTGCACAGCTGCTATATATATACGTATCTTACTTAACTTTCAAAGTTGAATTAACTGCTGCATTCACAGCCTGTTAGGTGAAACCCGTGTTTTGAACATGAATTTAAATGAAAACACAGGCAAAGTAGCAAATAAAAGAGAAATCTTATTTAGTATTGTAAAGTGTAAGCCACTGCATTAGCTTAGCATGAGGTAAAATCTGTGTGTTGACATGGGTGTGAAGCAAGGGCATAGCAGCCAAACAAACAACAATCTTACTTAACCTTGCAAACTTGATGTAACTACTGCATTAACAGAGAGTTAGGTGAAAACAGTGCTTAAAAATTGATTTTAAGTGAATACACATGCAAATCAGCCAATGAAACAAATGTCCTTTTTGGTTTTCTGAGGCAAAGAACTCACTGCATTCAATCAGCATTCAGAAAAAGGTGTGTTTTCACGTTGATTTTATTTAAAAACACATGCTTAGCAGTGTAAGAAACAAGAATCTTATATAGGTTTCAAAAAGGAGGAACAGGCAGGTTTGGCAGAGTAAAAGCAGTGGTTGGTCTTTCATTGTAAGTGATAAAAACTGAATAGCTTCCAATGTAAAGAGTATATTGCTTAGTTTTGAAAATTGAAGAAACCATTGTTTTGGCATAGCATTAGGTAAAAGCAGTATTTTTACATTGATAATGAGTGAAAGCAAGTTCACAGCAGCCAAATAAGAATGTTACTTAACTTTCAAAGTTGAATTAACTTCTGTATTCACAGCCTGCTAGGTGAAATAAGTGTTTTGACATGAATTTAAATTAAAACACAGGCATAGCATCAAATCAAACAGAAGTCTCATTTAGTTTTGTAAAGTGAAGAAACCACTGCCTTGGCTTAGCCTTAGGTAAAGGCTGTGCGTTGACATATGTGTGAAAGCAAGGGCATTGCAGCCAAAGAAACGAGAATCTTACTTACCTTTCAAACTAGAAGTAACTAATGCATTCACAGAGAGGTGAAACCAGTGTCTTGAAGTTGATTGTAAATGAATACACATGCAAATCTTCCAATGACCCAGGTTTCCTTTTTGGTTTTCTGAAGCAGGAAATTCACCGAAATCAGCCAAAGTTTGGGAAAAGCATTGTTTTCAAGTTGATTTTAATTGAAAACACATTTATAGGATTGAAGAAAGAAGACTCTTACTTAGATTTCCAAACTGAGGAACCGGCAGTTTTGGCATAGTAAAAGCAGTGTTTTCACATTCATTGTAAGTGAATACAAATGCATAGCGGCCATTGTATTCAGTATATTGCTTAGTTTTGAAAACTGAAGAAGCTAGTGTTTTGGCATAGTATTAGATAAAAGCAGCATTTTTACATTGATAATGAGTGAAAGCAAGTGCATAGCAGCCAAACAAACAAGTATCTTACTTACCTTTCAAAGTTGAATTAACTGTTGCATTCACAGCCTGTTATGGGTACCCACGGTTTTGAATATGAATTTAAGTGAAAACACAGGCATAACAGCAAATAAAAGACAAATCTAATTTAGTTGTGCAAACTGAAGAAAATACTGCATTAGCTTAGCCTTAGGCAAAAGCTGTGTGTTGACGTGTGACTGAAAGCAAGTCGTAGCAGTCAAACAAACAAGAATCTTACTTAACTTTAAAACTTGAAGTAATTACCGTCTATACAGAGAGTTAGGAGAAAACAGTGTCTTCAAGTTGATTGTAAATGAATACACATGAAAATCAGCCCATGAAATAAGTTTATTTTATGGTTTTCTAAAACAAAGAACTCAATGCACTTCACCAACCTTTGGGAAAAGCAGTGTTTTCCAGTTGACTGTAATTGAAAACACATGTATAGCATTGGAAGAAATGAGAATCTTACTTAGATTTCGAAAGTGAGGACCTGGCAGCTTTTGTATAGTAAAAGCAATGTTTTGACATTCATAGTAAGTGAAAACAAGGGCATAGCTGCCAATGTAATGAGTATACTGCTTAGTTTTGAAAACTGAAGAAACCAGTGTTTTTGCATGTTTTTAGGTAAAAGCAGTGTTTCTACATTGATAATGAGTGAAAGCAAGCCCATAGTAGCCAAACAAACAATTATCTTACCAAACTTTCAAAGTTGAATTGACTGCTGCATTCACAGCCTGTTATTGGAAACCATGGTTCTGAAGATGAATTTAAGTGAAAACACAGGAATAGCAGCAAATATAAGAGAAAGAGAAACCTTATTTAGTTTTGTAAAGTGAAGAAACCACTCCATCAACTTAGCATTATGTGAAAGCTGTGTGTTGACATGTAAGTGAAAGCAAGGGCATAGCAGCCAAACAAACAAGTATCATACTTACCTATCAAAGTTCAATTAACTGCTGCATTCACAGCCTGTTCCGGGAAACCAGGGTTTTGAAGATGAATTTAAGTGAAAACACAGGCACAGCAGAAAATAAAAGACAACTCTTATTTAGTTATCACTAAAAATTTACTAATACACATACAAAAATATTTGTTTGTTTGGTTCCTATGTGCTTGCTTCCACTCATTATCAATGTAAAAACACTGCCTTTACCAAATAATATGCCAAAACAGAGGTTTCTTCAGTTTTCCAAACTAAGCAATGTACTCATTACATTGGCAGCTATGCACTTGTTTTCACTTACAATGAATGACAAAACACTGCTTTTAGAATGCCAAAGCTGCCCGTTCCTCACTTTTGAAATCTAAGTAAGATTCTTGTTTCTTACAATGCTATAAATGTGTTTTCAATTACAATCAACTTGAAAACACTGCTTTCCCTAATGGCTGAATGCATTGAGTAATTTGTTTTAGAATATCAAAAAAGAAACTTGTTTCATTGGCTGATTTGCATGTGTATTCATTTTCAAACAACTTCAAGGAACTGGTTTCACCTATGTCTCTGTGAATGCAGTAGTTACTTCAAGGTTGAAACCTAAGTAAGATTCTTGTTTCTTTGGCTGCTATGCCCTTGCTTACGCACACATGTCAACACACAGCTTTTACCTAAGGCTAAGCCAAGGCAGTGGTTTATTCACTTTAAAAAGCTAAATAAGATTTGTCTTTTATTTGATGCTATGCCAGTATTTTCACTAAAATTCATATTCAAAACACTGGTTTCCTGTAAAAGTCTGTGAATGCAGCACTTATTTCAACTTTGAAAATTAAGTAAGATACTTATTTGTTTAGCTACCATGTGCTTGCTTATACTCATTATCAATTTAAAACACTGCTTTAACCAAATACTATGTCAAAACACTGGTTTCTTCAGTTTTCAAATCTAAGCAATATTCTCATTACTTTGGCAGCTATGCACTTTTTTTCACTTATAATGAATGGCAAATCTCTGCTTTTGCTATGCCAAAGTTGCCGGTACCTCACTTTGGAAACCTAAGTAAGATTCTTGTTTCTTACAATGGTATACATGTGTTTTCAATAACAATCAACTTGAAAACACTGATTTTCCCTAATATTGGCTGGATGCTTTGAGTTCTTTGCTGTAGAAAACCAAAAAAGAATCTTGTTTCATTGACTGATTTGCTTGTGTATTCATTTACAAACAATGTCTAGACAGTGATTTCACCTAACTCTCTGTGAATGCAGTGGTTACATTCAAGTTTGAAAGGTAAGTAAGACTCTTGTTTGTTTGGCTGCTACACCCTTGCTTTCACTCACATTTCAAACAAACAGGTTTTCCCTAAGGCTAAGCCAATGCAGTGGTATTTTCACTTTACAAAACTAAATTAGATTTATCTTTTATTTGCTGCTTTTCCTGTGTTTTCACTTAAATTCATCTTCCAAACACTGGTTTCCCCTAACCGGCTGTGAATGAAGCAGTTAATTCAACTTTGAAAGTTTAGTAAGATACTTGTTTTTTTTGGCTGCTATGCCTTTGCTTTCACTCATTATCAATATAAAAACACTGCTTTTACCTAATACTATGCCAAAACACTGGTTTCTAAAGTTTTAAAAACTAAGCAATATGCTCAGTACATTGGCAGTTATGCACTTGTTTTAACTAACAACAAATGTCAAAACACTGTTTTACTATGCCAAAGCTGCCCGTTTCTCACTTTCAAATTCTCAGTAAAATTCTTGTTTTTTACAACGGTAGACATGTGTTTTCAATTACAATCAACTTGAAAACACGGCTTTTCCCTAATGTTGGCTGAATGCATTGAGTTTTTGTTTTAGAAAACAAAAGGAAACTTATTTCATTGGCTGATTTGCCTGTGTATTCATTTACAAACAACTTCAAGACACTGGTTTCACCTATCACTCTGTGAATGCAGTAGTGACTCCAAGTTTGAAATGTAAGTAAGATTCTTGTTTGTTTGGCTGCTATGTCCTTGCCTTCACTCACATGTCAACACACAGCTTTTACCTAAGGATAAGTCAATGCAGTGGTTTCTTCACTTTACAAAACTAAATATGATTTGTCATTTATTCACTGTTATGCCTGTGTTTTCACTTAAATTCATCTTAAATGCACTGGTTTCCCTAACAGTCTGTGAATGCAGCAGTTTCTTCAAATTTGAAAGTAAAGTAAGATACTTGATTGTTTGACTGTTTTTGCTTGCTTTCACTCATTATCAATGCAGAAACACTGCTATTACCAAATTCTCTGCCAAAACACTTGTGTATTCCGTTTTCAAAACGGAGCAATATACTCATTACATTGGCAGCTCTGCACTTATTCTTACTTAAAATGAATCTCAAATCACTGCTTCTACTATCCCAAAGCTGCCGGGTCTACACTTTCACAATCTAAGTTTCTTGTTTCTTACAATGCTATATATGGGTTCTCAGTTACAATCGACTTGAAAACCCTGCTTTTCCCTAAGGTTGGATGAATGCATTGAGTTCTTTGCTTTAGAAAACCAAAAAATTAACTTGTTACATTGACTGATTTGCATGTGTATTCATTTACAAACATCTTCAGGACACTGGTTTCACCTACCTCTCTGTGAATTCAGTAGTTCCTTCAAGTTTGAAACGTAAGTAATATTTTTCTTTGGCTGCTTTGCACTTGGTTTCAATCACATTTCAACACACAGCTTTTGCATAAGGCTAAGCCAGTGTAGTGATTTCTTCACTTTACAAATCTAAGTAAGGTTTGTCTTTTATTTGCTGCTATGCCTGTGTTTTCACTTAAATTCATCTTCAAAACACTGGTTTCCTATAACAGGCTGTGAAAGCAGCACTTAAATAAACTTTGAATGTTAAGTAAGATACTTGTTTGTTTGGGAGCTATGAGCTTGCTTTCACTCACTATCAATGTAAAAACACGGCTTTTATTTAATACTGTGCCAAAACACTGGTTTATTCAGTTTTCAAAACTAAGCAATATACTCATTACATTGGAATCTATGCCCTTGTTTTCACTTACAATGAATGTCAAAACACTGCATTTACTATGCCAAAGCTGCCAGTAACTCATTTTCACAATCTAAGTAAGTTTCTTGTTTCTTACAATGCTATACATGTGTTTTCAATTACAGTCAATTTGAAAACACTGCTTTTCCCTAATGTTGGATGATTGCATTGAGTTCTTTCCTTTAGAAAGCCAAAAAATAACTTGATTTATTGCTTGATTTGCATGTGTATTCATTTACAATCAACTTCAAGACACTCGTTTCACCTAACTCTCTGTTAAAGCAGTAATTACTTCAAGTTTGAAAGGTAAGTAAGGTTCTTTTTTGTTTGGCTGGTATGCCCTTGCTTTCACTCACATGTAAACACACAGCTTTAGTCTAAGGCTAAGCCAATGCAGAGGTTTCTTCACTTTACAAAACTAAATAAGATTTGTCTTTTATTTGCTGTTATGCCTGTGTTTCCTTTACTGAAATTCATCGTCAAAACACTGGTTTCCCATAACAGACTGTGAAGGCAGCAGTTAATTCAACTTTGAAAGTTAAATAAAATACTTGTTTGTTTGGCTACTATGTGCTTGCTTTCACTCATTATCAATGTAAAGACACTGCTTTTACCTAATACTGTGCCAAAACATTGGTTTCTTAAGTTTTCAAAAATAAGCACAAAACTCATTACATTGGCAGCTATGCACGTGTTTTCACTTACAATGAATGTGAAAACACTGCTTTTAATATGCCAAAGATACCGGGAACTCATTTTTGAAATCTAAGTAAGATTCTTGTTACTTACAATGCCATACATGTGTTTTCAAGTACAATCAAATTGAAAATAGTTCTTTTCCCTAAGGTTGGATTGAACTCAATGCATTGAGTTCTTTGCTTCAGAAAACCAAAAGGAAACTTTTTCATTGGCTGATTTGCATGTGTGTTCATTTACAGACAACTTCAAGACACTGGTATCACCTAACTCTCTGAGAATGCAGTGGATTCTTCAAGTATGAAAGTTAAGTAAGATTCTTCTTTGTTTGACTGCTATGCCCTTCCTTTCACTCACATGTCAACACACAGATTTTACCGTATGCTAAGCCAATGCAGTGGTTTCTTCACTCCTCAAAACTAAATAAGTTTTGTGTTTTATTTGATGCTATGCCAGTGTTATCATTTAAAATCATGTTCAAAACACTGGGTACACCGAACAGGCTGTGAAGGCAGGAGTTAATTCAACTTTGAATGTTAAGTAAGATATTTGTTTGTTTGGCTGCTCTGCACTTGCTTTCACTCAATATCAATGACAAAACATTGCTTTTACCTAATAATATCCCAAAACGCTGGTTTCTTCCATTTTCAAAACTAAGCAATATTCTCATTACATTGGCTGCTATGCACTTGTTTACAATTACAATGAATGTCAAATCACTGCTTTTACTATGTCAAAGCTGCCGGTCGCTCATTTTTAAATATAAGTAAAATTCTTGTTTGTTACACTGTTAAGCATTTTGTTTTCAATTACAATCAACTTGAACACACTGCTTTTCCTGAACACTGGTTGAAGGCAGAGAGTTCTTTGCTTCAGAAAACTAAAAAAGGAAACTTGTTTCATTGGCTGATTCGGATATGTATTCACTTAGAATCAATTTCCAGGCACTGGTTTCATGTATCTCTCTGTGAATGCAGTAGATAATTCACGTTTGAAAGGTAAGTAAGATTCTTGTTTGTTTGGATACTTTGTATTTGCTTTCAAACACACGAAAACACACGTATTTTCCTAAAGCTAAGCCAATGCATTGGTTTCTTCACTTTACAATTCTAAATAAGATTTGTGTTTTATTTGCTGTTATGCTGTGTTTCCATTCAAATTCATCTTCAAAACATTGGTGTCCAATACCAGGCTGTGAATGCAGCAGTTAATTCAACTTTGAAAGTTATGTAAGATATTTGTTTGTTTGCCTGCTATGCACTGGCTTTCATTCACGATCAATGTAAAACCAAATCTTTTACCTAATACTATGTCAAAACACTGGTTTCCTCAGTTTCTAAAACTTAGGAATATAATCATTACATTGGCAGCTATGCACTTGTTTTCATTTACAATGAATATCAAAACACTGCTTTTACTATGCCAAAGCTGCCAGTTACCCACTTTAGAAATCTACTTAAGATTCTTGTTTCTTACAATGCTATACATGTGTTTTCAAGTACAATCAACTTGAAAACACTGCTTTTCAATTATATTGGCTGAATGAATTGAGTGCTTTGCTTTAGAAAACCAAAAAAACTTGTTTCATTGGCTGATTTGCATGTGTATTCATTTACAATCAACTTCAAGACACTGGTTTCACCTCTCTGTGAAGGCTGTAGTTACTTCAAGATTGAAAGTTAAGTAAGATTCTTGTTTGGCTGCTATGCCCTTGCTTTCACTCACATGTCATCACGCAGTTTTACCTAAGATTGAGTCAATGCAGTGGTTTCTTCGTTTTACAATACTAAATCCAGTCTGTGTTTTGCTTGCTGCTATGTCTGTGTTTTCATTTAATTTCATGTTCAAAACACTGGTTTCACCTAACAGGCTGTGAGTGCAGCAGTTTATTCATCTTTGAAAGTTAAGTAAGACACTTATTTGTTTGCCTGCTGTGTGCTTGCTTTCAGTCATTGTCAATGTAAAAACACTGCTTTTACCTAATGTTATGCCAAAACACTGGTTTCTTTAGTTTTCAAAACTAAGCAAGATTCTCCTTTTATTGGCCGCTACTCACTTGTTATCAAATACGATGAATGAGCAAACAATGTTTTTCTCTGCCAAAGCTGCTGGTTCCTCACTTTGAAACCTAATAAGAATCTTGTTTCTTACACTGCTAAGCATGTGTTTTCAATTACAATCAACTTGAAAACACTGCTTTTCCTCAACACTGGTTGAATGCAGGGAATTCTTTGCTTCAGAAAACCAAAAAGAATGTTGTCTCATTGGCTGATTTGCGTTTGAATTCACTTAAAATCAATTTCAATGCCTTAGTTTCACCTAACTCTCTGTGAATGCAGTAGTTTCTTCAAGTTTGAAAGGTGAGATTATTGTTTGATCAGCTGCTATATCCTTCCTATCATTCACATGTCAACACAGGGATATTACCTAATACTATGCCAATGCTGGGGTTTCTTCAATTTACAATCCTAAATAAGATTTGTCTTTTATTTGGTGCTATGGCTTTGTTTTCACTTAAATTCTTCTAAACACTGGTTTCACCTAACAGGCTGTGAATGCAGCAGTTAATTCAACGTCGAAATTTAAGTAAGATACTTGTTCGTTCGGATGCTATGCACTTGATTTCACTCATTATCCATGTAAAAACACTGCTTTTACCTAATATTATGCCAAAACACTGGTTTCTTGTTTTTTCAAAACTAAGCAATATACCCATTTCATTTGCAGCTATGCACTTGTTTTCACTTACAATGAATATCAAACCACTGCTTTCACTATGCTAAAGCTGTCGATTCCTCAATTTGGAAATCTAAATAAGATACTTGTGTCTTACAATGGAATACATGTGTTTTCAATTACAATCAACATGAAAACACTGCTATTCCCTAACGTTGGCTGAATGCATTGAATTCTTTGCTTTAGAAAACTGAAAAAGACACTTGTTTCATTGACTGATTTGCATG
>JAQZBX010017865.1:0-35175 GCA_029593785.1 Cabassous unicinctus | reverse complement strand
GAGATACATACTGTGTTTATGGACTGCAAGAATAAACAAATGAAAGGTGAATTTTTACAATGATCTATACAGTCACAAAGTCCAAGTTAAAACATCAGCAGGCTTCCTATAGATCTAAACCAAGTGGTATTAAATTTACATGGCCAAGTTAAAAAAAACTAAAATAGGCAAATAATATTCAAAAAGTATAATAAATGTGAATCAATCACACTATCCTATGTTAGGAGTTACTCTAGGATATGATTTTGTGGTATATTGACAGATAAATAAATAGATCAATGGACATATACAGAGAGTTCTATAAACTCATACACATATGGTCATGTGATGTTTGACAATGATATAAAAGCTAACCAAAGGATAAAGCAAAGTACTTTGAAAATTTGATGTGGGAATGTTTTTACATCCATATGGAAAAAAGGGACCCCTTTTTAAACAAACAATTGTATAGGAAGAAATAAACTCCAAATGCCAATTGTAAAACTGTAAATTAAAAAAAAATACAGAATAAATTCTTCATGAATAAGGTTAGGCAAAATATTCTTAGAAATGCCACCAAAGGAACAGATCATGGTAGGAAAAAATAATACATTGGTCTTCATTAAAATAAAAATAGTTTTCTGAAGGAAAGAAAAGAAGAATATTAGGCTGGGGGGAAATATTTACAAATCATATATTTGATGAAGGACTTGTATCCAGAATATATAAGGAACACCTAAAACTCCAGAAGAATTAAATAAACAATACAATTAAACATGTACAGACACTTCAACAAAAGGATAAAGGATTTCAAAAAAGTACATGAAAAATACTCAGCAGCAGTAGTCATTGTGGAAAAGGAAATTTAAACCAACTTGAGAAACAATGGCTAAAATAAAATATAACACCACCACCAAAATATGCTAAGGATATGTAACAACTGGAAATCTCCTACAATGCCAGTATGAATGTGAAATAGTAAAACCTCTTGGGAAATTTTTTTCAGTTTCTAATAACCTATATTCATCATATGACCCCTGTATTTCACTCTTAAGTATTTATATCAGAAAAAATGAAAATTTATGTTCACAAAAAACTATTATATATTTATAATAACTCTATTTATAATCACAAAAATCAGCAGACAACCCACATATCTTTCAATTATGAGAAATGGTAAAACAAGAGTGGAAATTTCCATAAAGATGGCATTGGAGTAAACAGGCAGGGCTCAACTTTCTCACAAAAAAAAGGAGAAAGGGCAAAAAGCTGTATGAGGGAATTGCTTTGGGTATCAATAGACTAGGACAGTGCTGCTCAATGATCAGGAGGGCAAGGGACAGAGAGACAAAGAAACCATAATGACAACCATGAATTACTAAACTCCACATAGCTGGGAAGGCACCCATTCCCCACCCTCAAGGTACACAGCCTGGATAAAACCCATGGTCCACTATAGCTGACTGAGAGGGGAACAGACATCTTTCTCCCTGGGAAGAGGGAGGATGCAGCAGAAGGCAGAGAATGGTGTCTCTTCAGGGAATTTGGTCAGCAGAGGCCACTTGGAATCTTTTCTCTGGCTGGACCAGAATCATGGACAAGCAGAGGTTGAAAGAGACACCTCAAAGGAAAGAATCACCTATAAATGCCATCTGCTGGCCAGCCAGGAAACTGCAAGGAGAAGACAAGTTTTTAAGTCTCTTTTGTCCCATAATCGAGGGAGAACATTTTTACTCCATTAGTGAGCCCAAGTCCCAATGTTGATAACTTAACTTGGGCAATTTTAAAAACTCAGAATTAGTTGAACCTAAAATTATAGAAGAGCTGTGAAACCAAACCACTAGGCAAGAGAGAGAAATTGACCATCAGAGTAAACATATTCAGATGCCTAGACTTCAGTGAAAAATTAGAAGCCATACCAAGAAACAGGAAGAGATGGCTTATCCAAAGGAACAAACCAAATATGTGAGATACAGGATTTAAGACAACTAATCAATTTTAATCACACAAATTTCCTAAAGCAATTGAAAGAGTTGAAGGAAAATATCACTAATACAAGGTTAATAAGAAGACACTGGGTAAGCATAAAGTACAATTTGAAAGCATGCAAAGAAAAGTAAGAGAACTTGTGGGAATGAAGGGCACAATGGATGAGATTAAAAATACCTTAGAAGCATATGAAGAGTGGAATTCAATTGATGGAAGACAGAATTAATTATTGAGGACAGAACATCTGTACCAGAAAAGACAGGAGAACAGAAAGAGAAAAGAATGGGAAAAAAGGAACAAGGCTTCAGGGAATTGAATGATACCATGAAACACATAAATATGTGTGTTACTGAATAATCCTAAAAAGAGAAATATTATATTTGTAGAGTAATCTATTCCTCTGATTGCATTATATTCAGTTGGGTGGCTTTTGATTAGATTACCCATTAAGATTTTGGGCTTTTTGATTCTGCTACATGAGTAAGATGTGACTCAGGCTGAGTCTTCACTCCTTTGCTGGGTCTGATTTAAATGGACTCACATGTGGAGACACACAAGAAGAGAGAGTTCTGTCATTTATGATCCTACCATGTGACAGAAAGGAGAAAGCTCAAAGAGCTGAAGCCTCAGGGAGAGATGAGACATTTGGCCTAATAGTTTACAGCTGAGATTCAGAAGAAAGCAGAACAACCAAGACTGATATAGGAGGCCTGGGAAGAAAACAAGTGCTATGCAAGGACAGGGAGGACTTCAATTAAGCATATAGCCTCAAGAGGCTAGGCCCATGGAACCTCAGGAGGAAGAGGATGCCTATAGGAGAAGGCAAAAACCAGCTCAAGATCTGCAACCATCTTATTTCAACATATGGCAAAAGAATTTGGAAGAAAGCAACCTTGAGTTGGACTTTTTAAAGCCTTGCAACTGTATGCTTTTACCCCAAACAAATACCCTTTATAAAAACCAAAAGATTTTTAGTACTTTGCATTGGCAGCCCTTTGATAGAATAATACAGTCATTAAGAGATCAATTTTATGCAAACTTATTTACAGGTTCATGAAATCCCAATAAAAATCCTAACATTCTTTTCTGCAGAAATTGAAAACCTACCTATCAAATTTATTTGGAAAAGTAAGAGGCTCCAAATAGCCAAACATGTCTTTAAAAAAAAGAAGAAGGAAGTTGGAGGACTCTCACTTCCTGACTTTAAAGCATATTACTTAGCTACTGTGGTTAAAAATAAATAAATAAATAAGAGCCTGGTACTAAAACTCTTTGAAAGAGAGAGATATTGAGCATTTGAATAAACTCATCACCCTAATCAGATGCCTAGACATCAGCAAAAAATTACAAGCAATGCTAAGGAAATAGAAGAAATGGTTCAAGAAAAGGAATATGTATTAGTCAACCCAAGGGGTGCTGATGCAAAGTACCAGAAATCTGTTGGCTTTTATAAAGGGTATTTATTTGGAGGAGAAGCTTACAGTCACAAGGCCCTAAAGAGCCCAACTCAAGGTTACTTCCTTACCCAAAGTCTGTTGCCACATGTTGTAGCAAGGTGGTGGGTGATGTCTGCAAGGGTTCAGTCTTCTTTTTCCCTCTTAGGGCTTTGTGGTCCCAGCTTCTTCCAATCTCAGCTGTAGGCTGGCATAATGCTCATCCCTCTCCTAGGGCTCATTTCTTTGCAGGCTCATCTGCTCTGTTCTCTTCACAAGCTCAGCTGTAAACTATCACGCTTATCTCTCTTCTCAGGCCACAGGATTCTCTGTATATCTTCTTGCATATCTACTTCCACGTGAGAGTTTATTTTATCCCCCACCAAGGGGGTGGGGACTCAACCCTGCATTCTCTAATGACAAGGTCAAATCAAAGCCCTAATCTTAACATAATTTAATCAGACTTCTCAGCTGAATTTAATACAAGCAAAGGGTATCACACACAAACAGTCCAGTTTATAAATATAATCAATATCTCTTTTGCAATTCATAAATAATATCAAACTGCCATAGAATATATCAACGATTAAGAAGACATGCAGGATTTGAGACAACTAATCAATGAGAAGCACTCAAATTTCCAAAATCAAATTAATGAAGTGAAGGACAGTATGGCTAAAGAGATAAAGAATATCAAGAAGACACTGAGCACGCACAAAGAAGAATTTGAAATCCTGAATAAAAAAGTAACAGAACTCCTGGGAATGAAAGACATCATAGGTCAGATCAAAAACCCATTATAGGCATACAACAGCAGACTTGAAATGATGGAAGAAAGATTAAGTGATTCAGAAGACAGAACAGCTGAAATTAAAGACAGAAAATAACAAAGAGAAAAGAATGGAAAAAAATAGAGCAGAGATACAGGGAGTTGAATGATAACATGAAACACAACAACATACATGTCATGGGATTTCCAGAATGAGAAGAGAAAAGGGGCAGGAAAGAGTATTTGAGAAAATAATAGCTGAAAATTTCCCAACTCTTATGAAAGAAATGAACTTACATAACCAAGAAGTGCAGCATACCACAATCAGAATAAATGTGAAAAGACCTATTCCCAGACACATACTAGAATGTCAAGCAGTAAGGATAAAAAGAAAATTCTGAGAGCAAAAAGGGTAACACAAGCCATCATATACATGGACTGCCCAGTAAGACAGTGTGGATTTCTCATCAGAAATCATGGAGGCAAGAAGATAGTGATATGATACAATTAGGATACTAAAAGAGTAAAACTCTTAGCCAAGAATTCTTTATCCAGCACAACTGTCCTTCAAATATGAAGGTGTGTTTAAAACATTCACAAACAAACAAAAACTAAGAGAGTTTGTATTAAAGAATCCACCTTTGCAGAAAATATTAAAGGAAGCCTTACAAGACAAAACTAAAAGACAGGAGAGAGAGGTTTGGAATAGAATATTGATTAAAGAATAGCAGAAATGAGTAAAAAGACAGACAAAAACAAGATATGACATAAGAAAACCAAAGAACAAAATGGTGGAAATAAATAATGCACTTACAGTTATATCATTGAATGTGAAAGAATTAAACTCCCCAAGCAAGAGATACAGGCTGACAGAGCAGAATAAAAAAACAATGAGCTATCCATTTGCTGCTTACAAGATACTCATCTTAGACCCAGGGATACAAACCAATTTAAAGTGAAAGGTTGGAAAAAGATATGTCACACAAATAGTAACCAAAAGAGCAGAGTAGCTAAACTAATATTGGACAAAACAGACTTTAAATGCAAAAAGTTATAAGAGATACAGAAGACCATTATATATTAATAAAAGGGAAAATCTACCAGAAAGAAATTGCAGTCTTTCATATCTATGCTCCTAACCAGGGTGCCCCAAAATATACGAGGAAAACTCTGGCAAAACTGAAGAGAGAAACAGACATCTCTACAATAATAGTTGGAGGCTTCAACACACCACTCACATCATTAGAAAGAACAACTAGACAGAAGATCAACAAGAAAATAGAGAACCTGAATAATAAGATAAACAAGCTTGACATATATAAAGAACATTGCAGTCAAACTCAGCGGGTTATATTATACATTCTTCTCAAGTGCTTATGGATCTTTCTCCAGGATATACCACATGTTTGCTCACAACACAGCTCTCAATAAATATAAAAAGACTGAAATTATACAAAGTACCTTCGCAGATCATAATGGAAGGAAACTGGAAATCAATAATAGACAGGAAAGAGGTAAATTTGCAAATGTGTTTAGGCTAAACAATACACTCCTAAATAATCAGTGGGTCAAAGAAGAATTTGCAAGTGAAATCAGTAAATGTAATGAGATGAAAGGAAAGGAGAACACAGCTTATTAAAACTTATGGGATACAGCAAAAGCAGTCTTGAGAGGGAAATTTATAAACACCTATATTATAAAAGAAAAAAGAGCAAAAATCACAGATCTAAATGAACAATTGGAGAAAACGGAAAAAGAATAGCAAACCATTCACAAAGCAAGCAGAAGAAAGAAAATAAAAATTAAAGCAGAAATAAATGAAATTGAGAGAAAAAAAATAGGGAAAATCAACAAAACCAAAAGCTGGCTCTTTGAGAAGATCAATAAAATAGACAAATCCTTAGCTACACTAATAAAGAAATAAGAGAGAAGAGACAAGTAAATAAAACCAGAAATGAAAGGATAATGTTATGAATGATGCTATAGAATTAAAAAGGATCATAAAAGGATATTACAAGAAACTATATGCCAAAAAACTTGACATCCTGGATGAAATGGACAAATTTGTACAAATGAGCAAACAACCTACACTGACACTACAAGAAATACAAGAACTTAAGGAAACAATCACATTTAAAGAGATTGAAACAGTCATCAAAAATCTCCCAACAAAGAAAACTCCAGGACCAGATGGCTTCACAGGTTAATTCTACCAAGCATTTTGAGAAGAATTAACACCACTCCTGTTTAAAGTCTTCCAAATAATTGAAGAGGAGGGAAAATTACACAACACATTTTATGAAGCCAACATAATCCATACCAAAGCCAGATAAAGACACTACAAGAAAAGAAAATTACAGTTCAATCTCTCTAAAGAACATAGATGCAAAAATTCTCAGCAAAATACTTGCAAGTAGAATCCAACAGGATATCAAAAGATTTATACATCACGACCAAGTGGGATTTATTCCTGGTGTGCAAGACTGGTTCAAAATAAGAGCATCAATCAACATAATATACCACAGTAAAAATTATAGGGGAAAAAAAAACAAAAAAACATGATCATCTCAATAGATGCAGAAAAGGCATTAGACAAAATCCAGCATCCTTTCTTGATAAAAAACACTTCAAAAGATAAGAATTGACAGAAAATTCCTCAATATGATAAAAAGCTATATATGAAAAACCCACAGTCAACATCGTGCTTAATGGGGAAAGGTTGAAAGCTTTCCATCTAAGATCAGGAAGAAGACAAGGAAGCTCACTCTAATCATTGTTATTCAACATTGTGCTAGAAGTTCTAGCTAGAGCAATCAGATAAGGCAATAATAATAATAATAATAAATAAAAGGCATACAAATAGGAAAAAAGGAAGTAAAACTCTACTTGTGAATGACATGATCCTATATTTAGAAAACTCTGAAATATCTACTACAAAGCTACTTGAGCTAATGAACTAGCTCAGCAAAGTGGTAGGATACAAGATCAACATGTGAAAATCAGTAATGTTTCTGTACATTAGTATTGAACAATCTGAGGTGGAAATCAGGGAAAAATTCCATCTACAATAGGAACAAAAAGACTCAAATACCTAGTAATTAATTTAACCAAAGAAGTACAGGTCCTATATGCAGAAAACTACAAAACAATGTTAAAAGAAATCAATGAAGTTCTAAGCAAATAGAAAGACATTCTGTGTTAATCGATTGGAAAACTAAATATTGTGAAAATATCAATCCTACCCACACTGATTTATTGATTCAATGCCATATCAATCAAAATTCCAACAGTCTATTTTACAAAGATGGAAAAGGAAATTACCAAATATATTTGAAGAGAAAGTGCCTCCTAATAGCCAAAAATATTCTTAAAAAAAAAAGAGTAATGGAGGAATTTCACTGCCTGAACTTGAAACATAATACAAAACTACAGTGGTCAAAACTGAATGGTACTGGCATAAAGGTAGGCATATCGATCTGTGGAATAGAGTCCAGAAATAAGTCCTCAGCTCTATGGCCAGCTGGCTTTTGACAAACCTACAAAGTCGATGTTGATGGGACAAAAATTTCTCTTAAACAAATAGTGCTGGGAGAATTGGATATCCATAACCAATAGACTAAAAGAGGACCCCTATCTCAATTGCTATACAAGAATCAACTCAAAATAGATCAAAGGCGTAAATATAAAAGCCAAGACCATGAAACTGCTAGAAGAAAATGTGGGAAAACATCTTAAAGACATTAAGATGGTGGTGTTTTCTTGGACCTTACACCCAAAGCAAGTACAACAAAAGAAAAAAATAGATAAATGAGACCTCCTCAAAATTAAAAACTTTTACACCACACAGGACTTTGTCAAAAGGGTGAGAAGGCAACTGACTCAATAGGAGAAAATATTTGGAAATCACATGTCCGATAATGGTTTAATATCCATGATATATAAAGAGATGCTACAACTCAACGGTAAAAAGACAAATGACTTGATAGGAAATGGGCAAAAGATTTGAATAGACATTTGTCCAAAGAAGAAATACAAATGGCAAAATCAACCACATGAAAAAATGTTCAACATCACTAGCCATTAAGGAAATGCAAATCAAAACTATAATGAGATATCATTTCACACTTATCAGAATGGTGACTATTAAAATGACAGAGAACTGCAAGTGTTGGAGAGGATGTGGAGAGATAGGAACACTTAATCAGCGTTGACGGGAATGTAGAATGGTACAGCCAGATATCTGCTCACCAATGTTCATAGAGGCATTATTCAAAATTGCCAAAAGTTGGAAACAACCCAGGTGTCCATAGACTGATAAATGGATAAACAAACTGCGGTGCATTCACAGTATGGAATATTATGCAGTTATAAAAAGAAATGAAGTCATGAAGCATAAGACAACATGGATTAACCTGGAAAGCATTATGTTGAGTGAAGCAAGCCACACACAAAAAGACAAATAATGTATGATTGCACTACTATGAACTAAATATATTGTTTAATCTCATGGAGTTACTAACTTGAATACAGGTCACCAGAAAATAGAATGAGTTTAGAGAATAGAAACCTGAAGGTTAACTTGTGCATGTTAATCTTTGTAAATCAATAGAAAAGGTGAAAGCCCAACATAATGTTTGTAACTAGGCATTCAACAAAATCCAGCATTTTTTTCTAGATAAAAACACTTCAAAAATAGCAATTATATTACAGGGACATGAAATTGAAAGTACGGGGACATTAAAGAGAAAGTCTAAGGTCATGCATATTATTAAAAAGGAAAGCTAAAAAATGTGACATGGAATTATATAGCATAATAAAACTACATGTGAAATATGTATATGGGTAAACTGCATATATAAGCTCATTTTCTTTGAAGCTGAACAAATGTATGTTAATACTACAAAATGTTAGTATCAGACAAAAAACATTATGCTAAGTGAAAGAAACTAGACAGAAAGTACTACATATTTTATGATTCCATTTATGTAAAATGTAAATACAAATCAATTTGTAAAGATGAAATTAGATTAGTGTTTTTGAAGGGTTTGGGAAGGAATGCTCAACAGTGTGGAGTTTTTCTTTTTGGAGTAATGAAATTGCTTTAGAATTTTTTTGTAGTGATGAATGCACAGCATTATGATTATACTAAAAGCCATTGATTATACACTTTGGATAGATCATATGGTGTGTGGATATATCTCAATAAAACTGCTTAATAAATGAATGAATGGTTATGCAAGAATAGCCAGAAATGGCAGCTATGTACAGCAGGGGAACATGGAGAGATTGAGAGGTGAAGAATTTTCTTGTTTGTCTGTTTTTTGTTTGTTATTATTATCATTGAAATAATGAAAATGCTGTAATGATTGAAGTGATGAATGCACAACTATGTGATTATACCAAATACCATTGATTGTACACTTTGGATGAATTGTATGTCTTATTAATACTTATCAATAAAATTGATTTGTTTAAAAAAAAACAACAGAAAGGAAGTGGATACAGTGGAACAGTCCTTCACTGTTGGTGTGAATGTAGAATGGTGAAGTCTATGTAGAACACAGTTTGGCAGTACTTCAAGAGGCTGAATATAAAACTGCCATATGATCTAGCAATTCTGTTCTTGGTATGTACTGAGAGGAACAGAAAGCAAGGAGATGCAAACTGACATTACTACACTAATGTTCATAGCAGCATTTTTCACAACTGCTAAAATATGAAATGAGCCCAAGTGCTCATCAGTGGATGAATGGATAAACAAAATGTGGTGTATACATACAAAGGAATAACATTCAGCTGTAAGAGAAATGAAATCAGGATGCATATGACAACATGAATGAACCTAAATGATATTATGTTGCTTGCAATAAGCCAAATGCAAAAACACAAATATTGTATGGTGTCATTGATATAAACTACTATGAATAAACTCACAGAGGTTAACTCGAGAGTAGTCATTACTAGGAAATTTAATGTGGCTTGAGAATGTGAGCTGATCCTTAATGTATGTAGCATTATTAATTAGTTTAATTGTAAAAGTTTGGAAATGAATAGAGTTGAAAGTAACAAATCACTGTGAGTATAACTAACACTGCTGATTTATAAATGTAATTGTGTTTGTGGATGTAAGTGACAATTGAAAGGAAACTAGAGAATAATCTAGGAAATACATAACATAGTTATTTTGGTGTTGGATGAAGAGTGCAGTTAAAAGTTTAAATATGACTGTTGTAGATTTCTCTGGGCTTTCTATGTATAGTATCATGTCCTCTGCAAATAGTGAAATTTTTACTTCTTCTTTTCCAATCTGGATGCCTTTTATATCCTTTTCTTGCCTCAGTGCTCGAGCAAGTACTTTTAAAATATATATATATATATAAAATAACATTTATGTAAGAAAAAAATAAAAATAAAAATAAATAAAAATAAATAAAAAAATAAAATAAATAAATTTTAAAAAAAAGTTTAAATATGAGAATGCTCTTCATTTTCCTTTTGGTGAAAATGTTCTAAAATTGACTGAGGTGATGACAGCACAACACTATGATAAAAATGAGAGCCACTGAGTATACACTTTGAATGGATTGTACAAGCATGGGGCTGTACAGCACAAGTAATGCAGTGGTGGAAGATGGATGGTGGTTAACAGAAGAAATATGAGAACGTTCTCTCATGGATAACAAATATATAATACTAATATAGGGTGTTAATAATTGTGCGAGTTGGGGGAAAATAATTAGTAGTAATACTTTGACAATGCTTTTTCATAGACTGTAACAAATATTTCATAACAAAGCAAGATGTTGGTGGTGGGGAGATGTACGTGAGCCTTGTAAGATGATATGTATCTTTGTTGTAAATTCACAACCTTTACTATACACTTATTATTTATGTATATTCATGTATGAATGACATACTGCAATAAAATTTTATTTAAAAACAACAGAACATCCCTATAATGTAATAATACTTGGCAATAAAAAAGCAAAAAAATATTGATATATGCAAAAACTTAAGTGACTCTTAAAGGCAATAGTTTGAGTGCAAATCCTTTAAACTGTCAAAAGGTCACATACAGTATGATTCCATTTATAGGACTTTCTTGTAATGGCAAAACTATAGTGAAAGAGAAGAGCATACACTTTGCCAGGGGTTCGGGTGGAAGATTAGTGTGATTACAAAAGAGTAGTGATGGGGAATATTTGCAAAGCAGTCTACCTAGTAATTGTAATGGTGAATATAAAAATCTATACATGCATTACAATTCATAAAACGTAGAGCCAAAAAATGTCATTTTATGGTAATTTAATTTTAGACTGTTAATTAGAAAATAAAAGAAAAAGAAAATTGGGGGAAATTAAATGAGCTATATTCATTATCATCTCTGTATGTAATTTTTCAATAGTAATTTTAATATTTAAATGATAAAAAATATTATTATTAAAACCAGGGATTAGAGCTTTAACAATCCCTTCTTGGGTAGAAGAATCAAGAAGGAGAAGCCCCATGTGTAAAAAAATGAAGAAATAAAAATTTTAATAAATTTGACTGATGATTAATTTTTAAAATATATAAATATAAAGTGAAGAGTTTAACAGTCTGGTGTAATAACTGCATTAGGAACTCATCCAGCCTCTTTATATGGGACTCAGGTAACACTCTCCTATGAAAGTGTTCTTTTTTTATTTTGATTGATTGACTGATTGACTCCATGAACAGGCTTAATTGCCAGGCAATCAACAAAGAAGGAATCTCTTTTCCAGATATTCGGGTTTCATCTTTCTCATTGCTCTCTGATTTTCTGGGATGTTGATCTCAAACATATGAACTACGATGGGAAAAAATTGCAAAGTATGTTTCTTACCTGACTATAGTAAAAAGCAATGTAGACTTCAATCACATCCCTTATATAATTATGACCCAGATCATATATCACATCCACTAAAAGTTCATGAGACTGAAAGTGATCATATTGCTCCACTTAGCTACACGGGATGCTGGAAATTGTATCCTGTAGCCGGGAAGTAACATGTACAGATGATTTTAGATGGAAGTTCCCCACCACCCTTCAAACAGAAAAGGAAAAATAATATTGGTATATAATTAGAAATTTACCAAACATCAGATGAAAATCAGAGCTGGGAAAGATTTAAAATAAGACTAATGATGTGCAAATACTTCAATGTTTATATATATACTTTCAGGATACTTAATTTTTATAACATGATATTTTATTTTAGTTTTTTCACTTGAAAGAATTTCTATTACTTATTAGGTATGTATACATGTATGTATGAATGTATTTATTTATTATAATTTTTTTTAAAAGACACATTACATAAATGTTACAGAAAAAATATAGGGATTCCCATACACCCCACCTCCCACACTTCCCATAACATCCCACATAAACATCTTTCATTAATGTGGCACATCACCGGCAATGGATAAACACATCCTGGGGCTTTACCATTAAGCATGGACCATAGTTCACATTGTTGACCACACTCTCTCCCACACAGTTCTGCATGTTATATGATGACATAAAATGGCCTATATCTGTCATTGTAATATAACTCAGGACAATTCCCAAGTCCCAAAAAAGCCCCTGTATTACAACTGCTTTTCACTCTCCCTGTCCTCAGAGCCTCCAGTGTCCACTGGATTCACATCAATGTTGTAATTTCTTCCATTGCTTGAATCACAATATGTCTATAACAGAATACCAGTAAGTCCACTGTACTCCATAGTTCTTCCCCTAATCCTGAGGAGTCTGGGATGGTGATGTCCACTCTACCTCCAAATGAGAGGGGGCTTATAGCCCATGGATAAGATGGATGGGACTATCCTGCCTGCAGTTGCAGACTCTCTCCATTCCCTGGGATGGCTGTTGTCCATCATCATCTCCCCATCAGGTGTCCTGGGTGAGTCTATTGAGCTATAGAGTAGGAGTTCCAGCTCCACCGAGATTCCAGGCCCAGCTGGCACATGGACAGCCCAAAGACTCCAGTCTCTGGATGTACACCTAAAAACTCCAGCACCACATATAGTTTAGAATAGAAAGGACAGATGAACCATATGCAGGGAAGACATATTTGAATCCAACTCTGTCACTCTCAGGAGCACAAACTCTCAGGAGTACCCTGGCAAGACACCAAACTCTGAAGCTATCTGCCATGACATAGGACTTGGGTGTCTCCAGAGCCCTTAGGAGCCCCTCTATTTGGGGTGATATCAACTTTGGAAGTCTATGAGATCCTACTGAGATGTGTGTAAGCATTACCTCTGGGATTACCTCCCAACTCACTTTGAAGTCTCTTAGCCATTTGTCTTTACCTTGTCCCCCTTTTATTTGAAGTCTTTTTCCAGCCACATTTCCAGTTGTCACTTGGTAGCAATCCCACAGTGCCAGGGATGCTCATCCCCAGGTGTTATGTCCCACACAGGGAGGAAGGTAATGCATTCATATGCTGAGTTTGGCTTAGAGAGAGGCCACATCCAGAGAACAAGGAGTCTCTCAAGCACCCCATAAGAATAGACTAAATTTCAATTTCAAGAGCAAAGCTTCATAAGGCTAGTCATCATTAACAAGGGCCCATCAGTGGATCATCCTTCTTTACCAGACACTGCCCCTGCACTTGGGCGACTGTTGCTGCTCCCTTAGAGAATGAGGCAGAGCTCTCCAGGATGGGAATTCAGTATTCTCTCCTTTATTGAGTGATTCTCCACCCACTGTGACAATGCCCCATAAACATTTGAACAATTTTATACACCTTATATGTGTGTTCATGTGAACTTCCTCCCATGCACCCCCACACCCTGACAACCCCCCACCAACAATCCTCTCCTACCCCAGTTGTAACCCTTCTGTGATCCAAAGTTCCTTTAAAGATGAAGCTGTAACACTAGCCAAATACAATTAATAGGAAAATAGAATATTAATGGTAAGTTTAAATGTAAGAGAGAAAATACATGAAAACTTTTTAAAAAAACTAAAATTAAAATTAAATTAAAAGACTGGGATATTTTAAAAATGAAGAATGTAAAAAAAATAAAAAGAAAATTAAAAAACAAAAATAAATGAAAATATTTTTTTTAACCTTTTGCTTTTCATCACCACAACATCTGGTGTACAATCTGCACCGTGGCACCTTCTGCCTCTCACTCCCCAGTGTCACATCATTTTTCATTTTCCTTTCAAAGAAGTTCTAGGTTACAGAAAAGTCACACACAGAATACAAGAGACTCTCATATACCCAACCTCCTCCCCCTTTCCTCCCCCCCATAACAACACTTCTTATATGTAGATGGTAGCATTGCTATAACTGATAACACATAGTGAAACATAGCTACTAAACATTGTCAATGGTTTACATTACGGTTTACACTTTAGACCGTACACTTTTATAAACTTTGATGATATTTACCATGTCCTGTGTCCATCAATGTAAGGTGATGAAGAACATTTCTACTGAACACTAAATACCCCCTATTTGATCTATTCTGTTCCACCCTCCTCCTCACCCCAGGGCCCACGACGACCCCTTGGCTTGACTCATTGGATGACAAGATTCATAGTTACATGCAACAAGAGGTCTTAATATACTGGTCCATCATCCCCCACTAGGAACTGCCCTTGTCTTGAGATACCCCCGCCTATTTCTGAACATATCAGTCATCCCAAAGATGGGAGTCCAACTACTTCCCACTCATTACGTGGGTCTCCACCCACTGATAGAACACATGATGACAGAATGAACACTCACACACTTCCTAGAAGCCTCCTCCAGATGTGCCCTGTCCCGACTGCCTCCCCAACCAACACCCTAAACCAGTGAACCTTCCTTATCCTATTGCCATAAGAGCATTCCCACCTCTGTGCTTCTAACCTCATACCCACAAATCCCAAGTGTTCACCTGGCCCCTCTCGCAATTCTTCCTGGGTCTTTTAACCCACCCTTCCCAATCTAACCACCTGTCAGCCCTACACCACCCAACCCAATAATATAACTACCCTCCTGACCTATCCCTTCAATACGCAACTACACTCTGTTACTTTAACATAGATTACATCTGTATGGGTGATGGCTCACAATCTTCTATTTTCTTTCTCTTTCTTGTAAACCTATCTTTCGGATAATAGCTCTATGAGACTGCTCAATTTTTAAAATTCATATCAGTGAGTTCATGTAGTGTTCATCCTTCAATGCCTGGCTTGCTTCACTCCAAGTTCTTCAAGATTCATCCATGTTATCCCATGTGTTAGCACTTTATTCTTTCTTAGAGCTGAGTAATATTCCATTGTATGTATGTACCATATTTTGTTTATTCATTTATCTGTTGATGGGCACCTGGGTTGATTGCAACTTTTGGCAATATTGAACTGTGCCACAATGATTATTGATGTGCATATATCTGTTCATGTCTTTGCTTTCAATTCTTCTGGGTATATATCCAGCAGTGGAAATGCTGGATCATATGGAAGTTCTATAGTTAATTTTTTGAGGAACCAGCAAACTGTCCTCCACAGTGGCTGGACCATTTCACAATCCTGCCAGCAGTGGATGACGGTTCCCATTCCTCGACATCTTCTCCAACACTTGTAGTCTGTTTTTTTAATAGCCATGATTCTAATGGGTATAAGATGGTAACTCATTGTAGTTTTGATTTGCATTTCCCTAATAGCTAGTGATGTTGAACATCTTTTCACGTACTTTTTAGAAATTTGTATTTCTTCATTGGAGAAGTGTCTTTTCAGGTCACTTGACCATTTTTAAGATGGGTTGTTTGTCTTTTTATTTTCAAGGTGCAGAATTTATTTATATATGCAGGATATTAGGATCCTATCAGATATATGGTTGCCAAATATTTTCTCCCATTGGGTAGGCTGCCTTTTTATTTCCTTGATACATCCTTTGATGTGTAAAACTTTTTAATTTTGAGGAGATCCCATTTATTTATTTTTTCTTTTGCTGCTCGTGCTTTGGGTGTGAAGTTCATGAATCCATTTCCTATTACAAGGTCCTGTAGAGAATTCTCTACATTATCTTCCAAGGTCTTTATGGTCTTGGCTCTTATATTTAGATCTTTGATCCATCTTGAGTTGATTTTTGTATAAGGTATGAGATGGTGTTCCTCTCTCATTCTTTTGGATATGGATATCCAGTTCTCCAAGCACCATTTGTTGAAGAGGCAATTCTCTCTCAACTGAATGGTCTTGGTGGCCTTGTTGACTATCAGATGACTGTGTATTTGAGGATCTATATCAGAACTCTCAATTCAGTTCCATTGGTCAGTATGTCTATCCTTGTGCCAATACCATGTGGTTTTGACCACTGTAGCTTTGTAGTATGTTTTAAAGTGAGGTAGTGTGAAATCCCTAACTTCATTTTTCTTTTTCAATATTTCTTTGGCTATTCAGGGCCTCTTACACTTCCAAATATATTTTGTAGTTAATTTTCCAATTCATTAAAAAGTACAGTGTTGTTTTTTTTGGCGATTGCATTAAATCTGTAGATTAGTTTGGGTAAGATACACATCTTGATGATGTTTAGTCTTCCTATCCATGAACAGGATATTAGTCCATTTTTTTTTTTAGTCTTCTTTGATTTCCTTTAACAATGTTGTGTAGTTTTCTGTATATAAGTCTTTTACATCTTTAATTAAATTTATTCCTAGGTATTTGATTCTTTTAGCTACTATTATAAGTGGTATTTTTTTTCTTGGTTTCCTCCTCAGAGTGCTCGTTACTGGTGTACAGAAATGCTACTGATTTTTGAGCACTGATCTTATAACCTACAACTTTACTGAACTGCTTTATAAGTTCCAGAAGTTTTGTTGTAGATTTTGCAGGGCTTTCTATGTATAGGATCATGTCCTTTGCAAACAATGAGATTTTTACTTCTTCTTTTCCAATTTGGATGCTTTTTATATATTTTTCTTGACTCAATGCTCAAGCAAGTACTTCTAAGACAATATTAAATAGGAGTGGTGATAGTGGACATCCTTGTTTTGTTCCCAATCTCAGAGGGAAGGCTTTTAGGATTTCACCATTGAAGATGATGTTAGCTTTGGGTTTTTCATATATACTCTTTATCATGTTTTAAAAGTTCCTTCTATTCCTATCTTTTGCACTGTTTTTAGCAGGAAAAAGTGCTGTATTTTGCCAAATGTTTTTTCTGCATTTATAGAGATGATCGTGTGATTTTTTTGTCTTTCAATCTGTTTCTGTGGTGTATTACATTACTTGATTTTCTTTTGTTGAACCATCCTTGCATACTCAGGATGAAACCCACTTGGGTCATGGTGAATAATTCATTTGATATGTTGTTAAATGTGATTAGCAAGTATTTTGTTGAGGATTTTTGCATCTAGCTTCATTAGAGAGATTGGTCTCTAATTTTCTTTTCTTGTGGTATCTTTGTTTGGCTTTGGTATTAGGGTAATGTTGGCCTCATAGAATGAGTTAGGCAATGTTGCTTCTACTTCTCTTGTTTGGAAGAGTTGAAGCAGAATTGTTGTTAGGTCTGTCTGTAATGTTTGGAAGAATTCACCTGTGAAGCCAACTGGTCCAGGGCTCTTCTTAGTTGGGAGGTTTTTGATGACTAGTCTATGTCTTTAGTCATAATTGTTCTGTTGAATTCATCAATTTCTTCTTTCTTCAATGTAGGCTGCTTGTGAGTTTCAAGGAATTTGTCCTTTTCCTCTAAATTATCATTCTTGTTGGCATATAATTTTTCAAAGTATCCTCTTATGATACTCTTTATTTCTGTGGGTTCAGTAGTGAGATCCCATTCCTCATTTCTTATTTAGTGTATTAGCATCTGCTCTCTTTTTTTGTTAGTCTGGCTAAGGGTTTGTCAATTTTATTGATCTTCTCAAAGAACAAGCTTTTGACTTTATTTTTTCTAGTGTTTTCTTATTTTCAATTTCATTTAGTTCTGCTCTAATCTTTGTTATTTCCTTCTTTCTTCTTCCTTTTGGGTTAGTTTGTTGTTGTTTTGCCAATTCCTCCAATTGTTCAGGTAGGTCTTCAATTTTAACTCTTTCTTCTTTTTTAATATATGCATTTATGGCTATGAATTTCCCTCTCAAAATAGCTTTTGTTGCATCCCATAGGTTGTGTTGTCATTTTCATTCGTTTCAAGATAGCTATTGATTTCTTTTGAGATTTCCTCCTTAGCCCATTGTTTGTCTAAGAGTGTGTTAACTTCATATTTTTGTGCCTATTCTGGTTATCTGACACTTACTGATTTCCAATTTCATTCTATTGTCATCAGAGAAATAACATTGTATAATCGCACTCTTTCTGAATTCATTGAGAGTTGTTCTGTGGCCTAGCATGTGGTCTATCTTGGAGTACAATCCATGTGCACTCAAGAAGAATGTATAACCCTCTGTATTTGGGTGTAGCATTCTGTATATTTCTATTAGGTCCAGCTCCTCTAATGTATTATTCAGAGTCTTTGTTTCTTTATTGATTCTCTGTCTAGATGTTCTGTCTAATGGTGGTAATGGTGTATTAAAGTCCCCCACTATAATTGTAGAAGCATTTATGTCTCCACTTAGTCTTTCCAGTGTTTGCTTCATGTATTTTGGGGTTCCCTGATTAGGTACAGAAATGTTTATGATTGTTCTTTCTCCTTGAAAGATTACCCCTTTTACTAATATATAGTGACCATCTTTGACTCTTACAATAGTTTTGCATTTAAAGTCTATTTTGTCTGATATTAGTATAGCTTCTCCAGCCCTTTTTTGGTTGCTGTTTGCTTGTAAAATTGTTTTCCAGTCATTCACTTTCTGCCTCCTTGAATCCCTGGGTCTAAGGTGGGTTTCTTCTAGAAAACATATAGATGGGTGATATTTCTTTATCCTTTCTGCCAAACTATGTCTCTTGACTGGTAAGTTTAATCCATTCACATTCAGTGTTATTACTCTCAAGGAATTACATCAGCCATATTTTCTTGGGCTTTATGTATGTCATATGTTGTTTTCATTTCTCTTTTTGTCTTTTTATTTGTTCCTACACTCTTCTCCAAGTCTCTCCTGTTTTTTTCCTTTCAACCTGTAGAACTTTCTTTAGTATTTGTTGAAGGGCATACTATCTTAATTTCAGTTTTACTGTGAATATATCGAATTATCCATCATTTTTGAATGCCAGCTTTGCTGGATAGAGAATTAATTGCTGAAAGTTTTTTTCTTTTATTACCTTGATTATGTCATACCACTGTCTTTTTGCCTCCATGGTTTCAGATGAAAAACCAGCACTTAATCTTATTGAGCTTCCCTTGTATGCGATGGTTCTCTTTTCTCTTGCTGCCTGCAGTATTTTCTCTTTGTCTTGAGCATTGGACATTTTGACAAGTATATGCCTTGGAGTAGGCCTGTTGGAATTTATACTGTTTGGGGTGCTTCCTGGACATGGACGTCCATTTCCCTCAATAGGGTTGGGAAGTTTTCAGCCATTATTTCCTTCAACACTCCTTCTGTTACCTTTCCCTTCTCTTCTACCTCTGGGATGCCTATAGTGTGTATGTTTGTGCGTTTTCTATTTTCAGTTATATCCCTAAGTCCCTGCTGGATTTTTTCTATCTTTTTATCTATGTGTTCTACTATTTGTTTGCTTTCAGATATACTGTCTTCCACATCACTAATTCTTTCTTCTGCCTGTTCAATTCTCCTGTTATGTGATTCCAGCATCTTTTTGATTTCTTGGATTGTGCCATTCATCATCATATCTCTTATTTTTTTATGTATGTTTACAATTTCCTCAGTATGTTCTCCCAGTATCTTCTTAATATCCTTAATTTCTTCCTTCACTTCATTAAGTTGGTCCATGATATATGTTTGGAGAGCTTTGATTAGTTGTTCAATGTTCTGCATCTCTTCTTAGCTTTTAGTTTATTCATTGGACTGGTCCATGTCTTCCTGTTTCTCAGTACGGTTTGTAATTATTTTTGCCCTCTGGTCATCATGTTATCTTGATGGTTTTATTCAGTTGATTATTTTCTCTCTCTGCTCTAGATTTTTATTAAGCTGTTGGTCTTATGTGTGTGTTAATTTTTCTCTTTGACACTTTGTTCTTTTGGTTCTATTTCCTTGCTATTTTCTATATCTCCCTGTCCAGCTGCCTCCAGATCAAAGTCCCAAACACTTCCACTCCATGTGCTACCAGAACAGCTCACTTGGGCAAGATCCTGTCCCCAATCAGCTGTGTTTTGCAAGAGAGATAATGAGTGCCCAGTTAAACCCATAATATGATATTTTATATGTAACATTAATAAAAAGAAGCAACAATGAAGTGACAATATATATATAGTGCTTGGCACTGCTAGTTGCCTCCCTAAGAGTTGTCTCCAATAAAAACAGTGCTCCAAGGCCTTCCTGGAAGGAGTGGATGAGGGTGGATTCAGCCATTTAATTCAACTTTTTCAAATATAAGGGTAAGTGGAATTTTATGGATTTGATTTCAGGAAAAAAAATTTTTTTCCTGTGATCTAGTGTATTTATTGCAAGTAGTTCCTGCTTTTTTAAACCTTTTCTTTTCTATATATAATAAACTTTACTTTTAAAGAGGTATTAGATTACAGAAAAGTTACATCAAAAGTGTAAGGGAGTCCCATATATTCTCCTCCACCCACATCTTCTGCCATTAATAACATCTTACAATAGTGTGGCACACTTGTTACAATTGATGAATATATATTGAAGCATTGCTACTAACCAAGGTCTATAGTTTATATTGTGGTTTACACTTAATTCTAATGCCCTAAAAATATCCTATGTTCCACCTATTATTCCTTCCCCTTTCCCTCACTATTTTATATCAAAGTTACAGGCTTTTCCATTATTAGAACAATAATGTCTACTTTGGTCTGTACATTCCCTCCTTATGTTTGTTCATTCCTCAGCCTTGAGTATTTGGGGATGGTTATCCTGCTCTTCTTTAGATGGAGAGGAGGCTTAGACCTTATGGGGTAGATGGAAAAAAACTGTTTGCTTGCAGTTGTGGATACTTTCTGTTGTTTGGAATGAGGGTTGTCCATCGTCCTCATTATTTTTATAATATGCTATTTTATACGTAACATTAATGAAAATATGAAGTGACAAATATGCAGTGCCTGGCATTGCTAATTGACTTCCTAAGATTTGTCCCAAATATAAACAAAAAATGCTTCCATGTGTTCCTAGATGTAGTGGGTGAAGGTTGATGCAGACATTTAACTCAACTTTTTCAAATATTGAATAAGTGGAATTTTTTGGAGCTAATTTCAGGAAAATCTCTTACAAGGAGATCAGTTAGGCCCCACTGCATTCCACCTTTCCAGGTGCCTTGATCATGATGTCATGGTTGGTGCTGCAGCACTCATTTCTGTATTTGGGGAATCAGAGCCATGTGCTTGGCTACCTGGAGATAAAATTAAAGAAGCCTTGTTGTCTAGTGATGTTTGGAGCTGGCATTTCATTTCTGCAATTCTTTAGTGTGGCAGAAAAGTAAAGCCTATTTTGCAATAGAAACATTTAGGGGGATTTTCTTTTATTCAAGAGTAACATGATTCCAAATCAACACAATAAACAACCACATTCCAGAAGTGAAAAGGAGAAGACAATTAGGAGGAAACATGCAGGCATTTCCCCATATTTCATAGTAGAGCATTCATCTCTATTGTCCAAGCCTTGAAGAGAGAGGTGACATGCAAAAATAGTGATTGAAACCTATTTCATTAAAGAAAAAAAATTACTTGTAAGAAGCTAAAAAAATTACAAATCTTCTAATTATCACAGAGATAAACAAACAAAGGACAGTAATAAACTAAAAAAGTACCTTTGGACAAAGTTCTATGGTTAAATGTGAATAGACTATTTTCCCAAAGCCTCAGTGTGTGGTTAAGAGTTCTGTACTTTCCACAGTAATAGAGAAATTGATTAGAGATGAGGGTTTGGTGCTTGACTATGAGATATATTTTTCCCAAGACTGTTGTTTTGATGGTCATATTTGATTTTATGCAACACCTTATTTAGAAAATTTACAAAGATAAAGAATAATTGAAATGCTATAATGAATACCTATGTAACTTTCACATTAATTTATTAATTGCTAACATATTATTGTACCTACACATATATAGTTTTAAATTTGTAAATATAGATTCTTTCAATTGTTTAAAAAAAGTGCACATTCTTTTATCAAATGTAATTATCATATACTTATCTGGGCATATATATAATTTCCATGGTTCTTAAAATATAAAAATATTTCTCAAAACACCATTTAAACATTTGAAAGTATATTGCAGAAATCTTGGCATTTCAACCTTAAACATTTTAGAACAAATCTGATGAAATAAGGATATTCTCCAACAAAATAAAATAATTCTCATAGCCAAGGAAGTATCTTACAATATAAAACTGTGTAATAATATACTAAAAGAGTGTTTACCTATCATGAAAAATGCAAATTTACAGCAAGTTGATTGTAGAATCATATTTTACCAGAATGTTGTTTTCTTGTTACAGAAAAAAATATACTAATAACATGAATTCATTGTTCACTTTTGTCAGACAAAACAATTCCTGGAAAAACTGTTCTTGTATCTTACTCTAGAGCATGAGAAGAAACAAAATTGTCAGTACTGAAAAATTAAGATTACTTTTCAACTTATTATGTTGATCAGTTATAAAAATGAGAGGTCATTATTAGGTTGGCGGTGTTGGGGTTTATTCAAGAAGAGAAGCACATTCCCTCTAGAGTCCTAACTGTTGCTTTTCCATAGGGGAAAGGGGGCATGATACACATTAAAGAACAAAATCCAATATGAACTCTCTATTTAAATAAGGAGTTCATTTTTCTTTGCTGATGTGTTTTTGTTGGCTGGATTATTTTACTTTCATCTTTTGAAACCTCATATTGGTAATGAAATCTCTGAAACTGAAAAAGCAAGAAACCCTTGACTAAACTGTGCATTGTCTAAGCTAAAAGAAACAATTAGATGATTGTAGAAATATAGCATGAAAACTTACACATTATGGAACATAAACCAAATATAAATTGGGAATATGAAAGTGTGTATTTTGTAATAATATTAGATTGGGTAAATTAATGCATAGAAATGGTTTGGGTCCTAAAAATATCCATAAACACACACAGGTATCTAATAACTTTCCATGTAAATTTCTACTGTATCTAAAGCATGTTTCTGACCCTACAACTTGATTTATATTTCCTAGACAGTGGGGTCTCTGAGCCCTACTAATCAAGAAGGATCTCAGAAAGCAGGGGGAGATATTACACACTAGAAGGGCTTTTATGATTCCTCTAGCTTAAGAGTTACTGGTCCATTAGGTTAAGAAGAAAGATGAAAGAAACCTTCTTAGCAATATTTTTTAAAAGACAAATTAATAACCTATTTAATAAGAAATTTAAACCATAATATTTCCTTTATATTAGTGCATTAAATAAGTTATATTTTGAATTTTCATTCTTGTCCTTGAAACAATACCACTTAAATACCATTATGTAAATTTAAAAGAACATATGTTATATGAAAAAGGGAAGAAAATAAAGAAATTCATGACCAAGTAAAGAAGACAATACTCATAAAAATATTCTTCATTTCAGCAAATAGTCACATGGTCATAGCTGGTATTTGTAACTAAAACTACCTTCTTACTCAACCCATTCCATGTTTCCTTTGTCCTCAGAAAACATCTCAGCTGGTCATGATTCTTTGCCTAGTGGGTTGACCCAAACCTGTTGTCCTGAAAAGTCTTGGTCATTAGTACTTAGGCCTGAATTAAGTTGTTGTTGTTTTCCATTTACTTTAATAATAGGGCATAATAGTACTAATACACACTTTAAGGGATGGCCTGTATGCCAGACTTACTCTTCTTTACTCCGTGGTATAGCAGCCACCCAATTCCCCTTTGGCAATCAGGATCAATTGCCCCAGCCAGAACAGTAACTCCCTTCTCTGTCTGTTCATTCAGCAGCATAATAAACTCAAAGTGATTGGGTTGCAGTCTTGAATTCCAGATAAATGTAACCATTGTGTATCCTGATGGAAGCTTTCCAACCCTTTGGAAATAAGATCTCTATAACAACAGAGCATAAGGTCACAGGGTCAGAGGAACCATTTTGTTAGTGAATTACAAGGTCTAATAATGGGTGGTGCCTCTTCAATTTTCATCACTTGATTCCTGGGCCCATGAATCCTGGCTAAAGGAGAAGCAGCACATATATTGGACACCAATTTAACGCATATTCAGCTTCCTGGACTTCATTGCCCCAGCTCTACAAGGTATTTCCACATAACTGATGTGATAATTTAATCTTCTAAAGGATGTTTAATTGTTCTATTGATCAAGGTGTTTTTGGATGATGAGGAACATGATAATACTGGGGAATTCCATGAGCTTTGGTTCATTACTGTACTTTATTGCTTTGCAGTGATTTCCTTGACCAGAAGCAATTCTATGGGAAATACCAAGATGATAAATAAGTCATTCTGTAAGTTCATGGATATGGAAAAGAAGTCTATGCAGGTAAGGCAAATTCATACCCAGAGTAAATGTCTATTCCATAAGGACAAAATGCAGTGCCTTCCATGATGGAAGAGGTCCAATGTAATAAACTGGCCATGAGGCAGCTGGCTGATCGCATTAGAGAATACTGCCATAATAGGGAGTCATTGTTGGTCACTCTTTCTGGCAGATTGGGCACTAGGCAATGGCTGAAGCAAGGTTGGCCCTAATGAGTAGAAGTCCATGTTTCTGAAACCATGAACAACCTCCATCCCCCCAACCATGTCCACTTTGATCATGAGCCCATTGGAAAATGACAGGAGTGACTGGGGAAAGAGGCCAAAAAGTATCCACATTATGTATCAGTCTCACCACTTCATTATTAAATTCCTCCTCTGATGTTACTATTTGTTGTACATTTAAAGGGACACAAATCACTTCACATTATTGCCTATACACACATGTATATCCACATGCCTTCCCAAAGACCTCCTTGTTACAATTTTCCAGTCATATTCCTTCCATATCCCTGATGTTCTGAACAAATCATTAGCCAGAGCCCATGGATCAGTGTAGAATCACACATCTGTCCATTTCTCCTTCCAAGCAAATGAACAACCAGGTGTACTGCTGAAATAAAGTTCTGCTCACCAGGAAGATTTCTTTCACCATTATCCTTCAGAGACACCCAGAAAGAGGATACAGTCCTGCAGTTGTCCACTTTTGGATAGTGCCTGTGTACCATGCAGAAATATCTGTAAAAAGGCCCAAGGTTTATCTTCCTTATTCAACTGATTATGAGGAACTCCCTGTGGCAGTTTGAGATTATTTATTAATTCCCAAAAGAAAGATTATGTTTGCAAACTGGTCTGCTCCTTTGGGTGTGATACCCTTTGATTGTATTAGATTCAGCTGAGATGTCTTTGATTAAATTACATTAAATTAAGGGCTTTGATTCAACCATGTCAGCAGGGTGTAACTCAGGTTAAAACTCTGCCCCCTTGGTGGGCTGATATAAATGGACACGCACTCCAGGAGACACACAGAAGAACACACGCAGGAGGAGAGAACTTTGATCTGGTGGCCCTGGGGAGACAAGCTCTATGTCAGCCTGTAGCTGAGAGAGGGAAGCTGAACCTTTGCAGAGATCTGCAACCATCTTGCTTCAATATGTGCCAATTGACTTTGCTGAGAAACAAACCATGAGATGGGCTCTTTAGGGCCTTGTAACTGTAAGCTTTGGCCCCAAATAAATACCCTTTATAAAAGCCAACCAATTTCTGGTACTTTGCATCAGCACCCCTTTGGCTGACTAATATACTCTCCAAGAGGCCAAAGATGCAGGCAGGAGAGATAATATGGCAGGAGTGGGGACCATGTACATTTTGACTACTTTTACATGTAACTTAACTGAGACTTCAGGGCCTCCTAATCTCATATTTACCACTTCCGTTTGATGGTAGAGTGCTGCTGTGTACCTTCAACTCTGTGATTGCTGAGTCAGGCAATACCCAGGAGAAAATGCACAATCCTGGTTGCATAGCAAGGTTACATGTTTAGTCTCTGCTAAGGCCCAGTAGGAAGCTAAAGCTATTTCTTAAAAAAAAAAAACAAAAAAAGAGTAGTTATCCAAAGGTTATGGCAGGGCTTTCTACAAAATCCTGAGGTTTTATGTTGTGATTCGCTTACAGCTGTCTGCCAAATGCTCCAAATGACGTCTCTATTTTCCATTTCCCCTTCAAACATCACTGGCCATGCTGGATCATATAGCACAAGGAGCAAAGCAGCCTGCATGGAAGACTGGATGTAAAGCAGAGGCATCAGTTTTTCTTGTCTCCAGAAAGGTAGCCACTGTTCAGGTCACTCAGATAATGGGCCAGTATACTGCAAATAAATGAGGTATATTGTTTTAGTTTCCTGGCTGCCAAAGCAATAACATGCAATGGATTGGCTTAATCAATGAGAATTTATTGGCTCACAGTTTTGAGATTAGGAGAAGTCCAAAATCAAGGCATCATCAAAGCAATGTTTTTCCCTGGAATATTGTGGCATTCTTGGTCTGAATGCTGGAAATTCTTGGCCCTTGGTTTTTCTGTCACATGGCAATGCATGTGGCAGCCTCTCCTGGTTCCTCCTTCTTCTACCAGGTTCTGATGACTCTCAACTCCTCACTGCTCCCTCTAGCTTTCTACATCTCTGTGACCTTCCCTAAATAGCCTTTAGTAATTAAGTTAAGGCCTATCTTGATTCCTCTGGGCCACACCTTAACTAATGTAACCTCACCCAAAGGTCATATTTATAAGAGTTCATAGCCACAGGAATGGGTTAGGTTTAAAAACATGATTTTCTGGAATATATAGCTCCCAGCCACCATATATATGTTGCCTCAAAAATCCAAAGAGGCCTTCCTGAAGTTGTGCCTACTTTTTGGTCATCCTAGGGGTCAGATGCAACAGCTTATTCTTTACCTTAGAAGGGATACCTCACCTTACAGCAAACCATTGGATGCCTACAATTTCACTAAGATGTAATTCTCCTGAATAATTGTTAGATTTATTTCCCACCCTCTGAAGTACAAATGTCTCATCAATAAATTTAAAGCAGTTTGCTGCCTCTTGCTCACTAAGTCCAATCAATATAATGTCATCAATATAAAGGACCATGCTGTGTCTTCTGTAACAGAAAGTTGATCAAGTTCCCTCTGGACTAAATTATGACATAAGGGTGAATAGTTGATATAACCATGACATACAATAGTGAAGATTTACTGATGACCATGCCAGCTGAAAGAAAACAGTTTCTGGTGATTTGTACCAACAAATGTAAAAAAAAAAATTTCCCTGATCAATACCTGCATACCAGGTACCAGGGGATGTGTTAAATTGATTAAGCAATGATATCATTCTGGAACAACAGCTGTAGTTGGATTCACCACCTGGTTAACTTCAAGATAATACACTGTTATCCTCCAAGATACATCTGTTGTCCTCAGAGACCATATAGGAAAGTTTTATTGATGTTGGAATCGTCATACTTGCACCCTCCAGGATCTTCATGGTGGCACTAATATTTGAAAGTTCTTCTGGAATGTGATATTGCTTTTGATTTACTATGTTCCTAGGTATAGGCAGTTGTAATGGCTTCCACTGGCCTTTCCTATAACAATAGCCCTCACTCCACAGGTCATGGAACCAATATGGGTACTCTGTCATTTGTTAAGTATGTTTATTCTAATTATGTATTTTAGAACTGGGAAAATATACACAGGATGGATTTAAGGATGCATTGGCCACGTATGAGACAGAAATAAGCTCAAAATTCATTGAGCACCTGACCTCCATATGCCTCTACTCTGAACAGTGGATCACAATGATGTTTTGTGACCCTGGAGTTAGTGCCAGTTCAGAGCTAGTGTCCAATAATCTGTGAAAAATCTGACTGTTCCATTTTCTGCAATGCAGAGGCACAATGATAAAAGATTGTGGCTTTCTTTGAGGAAGTCTGTATGAAAGATTAACAATATAAATTTTCCTCAGAGTAGCAAAGTTGTTCCTTATGGGAAAGTGACCTTCCCTTCATATGAGGGTTTCTAGGTCTGTAAATTGACTCAATTCTGGAAATTTTTTGAGGGGCTTTGACCCATTTTGTCATTAAAATTAGACTTTTGTTCACTTTAACTACAATTCTCACTTTTATAGAGACCAAGTAAGAGTTTAGTAGTCTGTCTATTTTGCTTCTAGGTACCCCTTGATCATCTAACTAATGACATATGCAAGTCATACTATTCTGATTACAGCTTTGACTCTGCTCTCCATTATAATAACTATGTCCATCTTGCTTTTGGAGATTAGATACTATTACTTAACCACTGTCACCCTCGGTTCAAATTATTCCATTTTTTTAAGGAACCCAGTTCAATGGCAGCAGTTCCCATGGCAATATCTGACCTACAGAGAAAAACAACCACAGAGCTCTACAAGGATGCTAGCATTCTCTTCATAAATTTATGTGTAAAAGTCATAGTTAAAGGCATGTCCTCTGTTTACTCCTGGGATGGTTGAGCAGGTCTGATATGATAAATTCACTTGAACATTCTAATCTCCATTTGCGATTGGATATATTCTTCTAAATAATACCAAAGCAGATCTGGCATCGCATCTTCATTTGGTATAGCCCAACTTTTGGTCCATGTTTCAGCCAACCAACAAAACAAACTTCTAAAGCCCCTTCTCACTCTTTGAGCTATAATGTTGAATATAGAATCTCTGCTTAGTGGGCCTGCATCAATCAAATAAGCTTTACACAACTTTATGTTCCTTCCACCATTATACCATACTTTTAATATCAATTCTGATGCAACAAAAATCAGGTGATAAAGTGTGGGAATTGATTTTAAGGGTGTGCATAATATTTCCCTGATTTCTCTCAGTAGAAAGTGTAAAAATCATGTATTCCTTTTGGAATGCAATATACATCCTCATGTGTCCCACTTTGGACCTCATGTTATGGGGTCTGCCATGTATTTAATTTTGTTAAAGTTTTATAAGCAAAGAGGGGTGGTGGGGTTATTCCTGAGGAGAATTAGCAATGTCTTCCAAAGTAAACTACCTCAGGGGATTCCATTAGAATTTCATCTGATAATGCAGAAATTAGCTCCTCAGATGTCCAATGATGGGCTGTTTCTACTGGCAAAATAATACTGCAGAATTTAGAAGTTCAATTTCCCCTGCATCATAGTTTGACTACAGGAGATAAGGGCTTCTTTCAAGGCACATATAGAAAATTTCATGTCACTTATTTGTCACTTAACCTGGGAATTTTAAGTCACCCTTTTCTTCCACCAATTTATGCAACATATTTAAGAAGAACTAACCAATGTCAACATACCCATTAGCTTTGGCCTAAGGTATCAAATACATAAACAGTCTCCCAGAATGTTGGCTCTTAGAAGTATTTCTTTATGAGTATTCAATGGTGATATTTTGCTTATCTTTATTGCCACATCATGCCATATACTATCGGTGCCTTCTTTAACTTTGGAAAGAGTCATTAGTGCTTTTAAATGTAATACAATTAAAAAAATCAATTCCAAAATCCCCAAAACCATTTCAGAAAGTTTATCCTTAAGATTCTGTTCTAGAACCACACTTGGCACCAAAATCTGTATCAGTCAGGGTTTTCCAGAGAAGCAGAACCAAAGTGTGTATGTGTATGCAAAATTTACTATAAGGAATTGGCTCATGAGATTGTGGGGGTTGGCAAGTCCAAAGTCGCTGGCTGGAAATTTCTGTAAGAGCTAATGCTGATGCCTCAGTTTTTGATGTTAAGACCTCCAACTGAGTTCATTAGGTTCACTTATATAATGTAGGTTAATCACCTTTACTTAGGTTGATTCTTTGATATGACTAATCTCATCTGTGAAATATCTCCATAGTAACAACTAGGCAAGTACATGACCAAACAACGAAGTACCATAAGCTAAATAGTTGACATTGACACATAAAATTAGTCATCACAATGAACTTCAGAAAATTTTTGAAAGTATTAAATATTTGTTTCTGTATTTATAAAATGTTAATACCTGTACCTTTCTTGAAAAGACTTATATGAGATTTATAAATAAAGCTATGACACAGGTACATTGAGTAGACTGTTGCACATGAAGGATTTTTAAAACTCCCGATACAGACAATGATGATAAGATGATGGTGAAATAAAGCAATAGAGCAAGATAATTTTAGAGATTATGAGTTTTAGGTAATACCGTAGTCTTATGCTCTCATTTTCTTGTAGAGGGATGTAGGATTTTGATTTCTAAGACAAATCCCAATAGCTTTACACTCATTTGCAATATATTACTTCTTGAATTAAGATGCCTCTCTATTACAAAATCTGAACAAGTTGCTTTCTGTACATTAGAACTTATGTTGTAATAGCGGTTTCTAGTATTCATCAATCCTGAGATTCCTCTCATTTCTCAGTGCCCAATAAAATGATATTTCCCAAACTTCCTTGCATTAGAAAAAGTGTGATTGAATTCTGATTGTTGGAATGTGGACAGAATTGATGAAGCTTCTTCCTAGAGTGGCCCGTAGCCAACCTAAATCTACAGAAATCTTTTGTTCTCACTTCAGTTTCTGTGGTGACTTTTATGCATCAGATGTTGTTACCACAAGGTGAAAGAAGTGTGGGTCTATGAGTAACTCTTTGAGTAAAAAGATTCAGGATCACAAGACACATGTATTGCAATACAAAAAAGAAATAAGCAATTATTTTACTTCACTGAGATTTTGTGATTCAATTACAGAAGTTGTTAACTATTTTCACCATTAAAACACATGCACATTGTGATTTGTGATGTGATTACATGGGATCATTTTGCCCATATCTCCCTGCTAAGTACAACTAAACACCTGGAAGTAATACAGCAGACAATTATAGAGAATGCTGAAGAATGGAAAAAGAAAGGAAGAATGACTGGAAATTCCATTATTACCATCAGTGGTAAAAGCCCTCCAGACAGTGACTTAACCTGGCCCAACTCAACAATTTTCCTCTGGTGGCACTACTAAAGAAGAGTGAGAAAACAGTGGTACCAGGTGTTTTTCATTCACATATGAAGGAAAACTTAGAAAATTTGTGTTAATAAGATGTACTCTTAAATAATGTCTAAAGGAAGTTCTCCAAAATCAAAATGAATGGTAATAGAAGAGGGCTTAGAACTTCAGAAAGGAAAGGGAAAAATAGAAAGGGTAAAAATGGGGGTAAATTATGTACCACCACTTTTGTTTTATTTGTTTACTTTGTTTATTCCTTGTGAGTTTCTTAATATTTTGATGATAGAAGCAAAAATTATGACACCTAATATGTTGCTCAATTTGATGCTCAATGTATATGTAAAGTATACTTAAAATTATATTAACGATTCATGGAGTTAAAGGAACCTAAATGGAAATACAGTTACTATACCACATTCAAAGTAGAAAAGTTGATACCAGTAGCTTAGTAAGTTACATATGTATATTTCAATACATAAAGCAATCCCTAAGAACATTATACAAAGCAATATACTCAATACACTATAAATAAACAAAAACAGAATTCTAAAAAATAGGCCCACATAATACAAAGAATATACTTGGACACATTTGCAAACACACAGGAAGGCAAGATAGCACAAAACAAACAAGGAATGGCAGCTATAAGTATATCCACAGTGCTTTTAAATGTAAATGATCTAAGTATACCGATTAAAGACAGATATTGGCGGGATGGATAAACAACAAAAACAAAAAATAACAAGTGAATTCCTCTCTACAGGACTCCCACTTCAAAAATAATACTATAGGTATGTGGAAAGTAAAGAGATGGAAGAAAGGCATATCATAAAATAATTTTACAAAGCAAGAGTGGCTACATTTATATAAGATAAAGTAGATTTCAGAGCAAAGAAAATTACTAGTGACAAGAAGGACATTACATAATGATAAAAGCTTAATTCTACAAAGAAATATTAACAATAATTGATAGAACAATGAAACAGAAACTTAACAATGGTATATAAGAACTCAATAACATCATCAATCAATAGGGTGGGATTGAAAATTATGATATACTCCACCCCAAAATGGCAGAATAACTATTCTTTTGAAGTGTCTGCTCTCAAAGATAAACAATATCCTGGGCCTACAGAAAATGTCAACACATTTTTAAAAAATTGAAAACATGCAGAAAACTCTTTTCTGAATATAATGGAATCAAACAAAATAAGATAAAAACAACAGAAAGACAGCAGAAAAATTACCAAAATCATAGACAGTAAACAACTTATTTCTCAAAATCTATTGTTCAAAGAGAAATGTTAAATGGTAATAAATAAATTTATAGAACTGAATGAAAATGAAAACAAAACCTGACAACATTTAAGGGATGCAGCTAAGCAGCATTGGGAGATAAATTTATAGCACTAATTGCTTGTATTTTAAAAATACTATCTCAAGTCAATAATCTAATTTTCAAATGTCAAGACACTACAAAAAAGAAAAGCAAAATAAATGCCAGCCAAAAGACAGAAAAATTAAATAAATTAAACCAGAAATCAATGACATTTAAAACAGTAAAACAGCAATAACTATCAATGAAATAACAACCTGGCTCCCTCCAAAATAAATATAATTAATAAATTACAAGACTGATAAAGATCAAAGGAGAGAAGATACAAATTACCGATTATATTATTCAGCCAAAGGGGTGCTGATGCAATATACCAGAAATCTGTTGGCTTTTTAAAAGGGTATTTATTTGGGGTAGAAGCTTACAGTTACCAGGCCATGCAGCATAAGTTACTCCCCTCACCAAAGTCTGTTGACACATGTTGAAGCAACATGACTGCTGGTACTTGCAAGCATTCAGGCTACTTCTTACTCTCAAGGCTCTGTGGTCCAAGCTTCTTCCAATATCAGCTGTACACTGGGATAAGTCTCAGCTCTCCCAGGGCTCATTCCTCTCTGGGCTCTGTTCTCTTCACAAGGTCAGCTGTAGACTATGAGGCTTTCACACTTCCCGGGGCCTCTGCTGTGTCTGTGAAGCAGTCCCTATTCTTCTGTGTTCTTCTCCTGCATGTTTACTTCCTGGGGCTCCAGCTAAAAACTCTAACCTCCCTTTTCTGCAGTGCAGTTTCTCTGTGAGTTCCTAACCACCAAGCAGTGGGGACTCAACATCCTACTGACATGGCCCAATCAAAGCCTTAATCATTATTTAATCAAGTAAAAATGAAAACTCTGCATCCAATATAATCTAATATGCTCAGAAGAACAGACCAGTTTACAAACATAATCCAATATCTATTTTTGGAATTCATAAACAATATCAAACTGCTACACCAATAATAGAGATGAAACAAGGCTATCACTTCAGATCCTGCAGACATTAAAAGGATAATAAAAGGTTACTGCAACTTTACACTCACAAATGCAACAATTTAGAAGAAATAAACAAATTCTTTGAAATTACTAACTACATCAAAAGTCAACCAAATTTAAGTAAATAATCAATATAGTTATATAACTATTATAGAAATTGAATTATTAATTAAAATGCTGCAGAAAGAGAAATCTTAAGGCCCAGGTGATTTTACTGAATAATTTACCAAATATTTAAAGAAAAATTAACTCTAATTCTAAACAATGTCTTCCAGAAAGAGCAGGGAATACTTCCCAACTTATCTTAAAAGGTCAGCATTATCCTGGTACAAAAAAGAGACAAACATATTACAAAAGGGTAAGTAGCACACTGATATTTCTCATGAATTTAGAAATAAAAATTAAAACCAAATATAAGTAAATCAAATCCAGCAGTGAAAAATATAATTTTACTCTACAAACAAGTGGGATTTTTTCAAGACATGTTTAATTTTCAAAAAATAATCAATGTAATCCATTTTTAAGAGGATAAAGAAGGATCATATAACCATATCATTTTATGCACAAAAAATATTGGACATATCCCAGATCTATACATGATAAATAAAATGTTACGAAAATAGGACTACAGAAGACACTTCCCTAACATGATAAGAGCATAAACAAAACTTACTGAAAAGTGGGAGTAAACATTCTATACATAATTTATAGTTTATATATTTCCATGGTTCAGGATGCTGAGGCTATTACAGAAACTCTGAGAAATCCAGGGATGATATATTATTTTCCATGACTATATACCTGTATTAATCAAGAGAGTATAGACAAGCAAGGAGAAGGGACAGAGAGATAGTTAAATGGAACAGAATAGAGAACACACTAAGAGACTCATAGAAAACAATGACCAAAAGAGTTTTACAATGTGCAGAAGCACTTCCTGAAGGAAGGATGACCTTTTCAATAGATTGTAGTGCTGAAACAATGAGCTCTCCATAGGGTGGGAGACCTAAACCTAGCCTCACAATGTATACAATAACTCACTGAAAATTGATTATATACATAAGGTAAAATGGAAAGCAATAAAACTTTTAGAAGAAAAAATAAGAGAAAACTTTAATATGTGGACCTTCATGAAAAGGAAACTGATTTTATGAAATGATAAGCTACAGATTGGGAGAAAATATTTATAAACCACATAACTGACAAAGGACTCATATCTAGAATACAGAAAGTACACTTAAACTGAACAGAAATAAAACAGAAATCTAAATAACAATTAGGCAAAAGACATGAAAAGACATTCACTGAAGAAGATATTTGTATGGGAAACACATGAAAAGATGTTCAACATCACTATTAATTAAGGAATGTATATTGCTACTATAATTAAATATTACTAGACAAACGTTAGAAGAGTTAAAATAAAAATTAAAAAGTTAAAATAGTAAATGCTGACAAGGATGTGGAGAAAATGGCAGACTCCTACATTATGAGTGGGAATTTAAAATGATATAGCTACTCTAGGAAAAGTGTTTGACATTCTTAAACAATTAAAAATATACTT